>JADGJF010000529.1:0-18606 GCA_027596845.1 Quaeritorhiza haematococci | reverse complement strand
GGGGAGGTGTGGGGGGCGGTATGTGAAAGGTTCTTATGAATTGATGGTTTTGAAGATGTTAAAACCGTCGCCGGCGGTACTGATCATCACTCCGGGAATCTGTCGATGCCAGTGGATTTCTTTGATATGCGTTTGACCCTGTTCAGTGGAAAGAAGCATATCGCATCAGCATCCAGTTCCATACTCGAAATGACTGACATCAGAGTAGTAAGCCACAAGTCACATTCCAATACTAACCTGATGAATGAACAACAACTGCGGCGGCACCTGCACCTCCCCACCATCCTTCGTCGGCGCAACAAGTTCCTCCTTATCCGCCTCCAACGCCAAATCCCATATCGTAATCTGATCGTCCTCGCCCGAAACGCCAATCATGGAACTTTCTGTTGGGTGCCACTCGACTGATGTGATCGCTTTGGTGTGCCACTTGAAGTTGGCGGCGGGTTCGGGTGCTTTGTTGGATGAGGCCGCGGAGATCCAGTTGCGGAGATCCCAGACGCTGAAGGAACCGTCATCGGAACCGGAAACGAGGAGGTTGTTCACGGCACTTTTGTGCAGTTACAAATGGGATAGAAGGGAAGGTTGGTCAGATATGAGCAATCGAGTAGAGTCGTTGATCATGAAACATCGGTATTTGATGGTGTGGGATGTGTGGCCAAAAATAGTGCAACGATGAAATCTCCAAACAAAAACTTCGATCGCTGCGTGGAGATGTCCACATAATTCAATTTTGCTATTCACGGGAGGCCATGCACAAAACTACAGAATGCCCGACTTTGAATCGTCTGCCGAGGCGGTCAAACCCAAAATCAATGGCGGTGTTTCGGCGGCATGATGCATGAAAGCGGGTAGAGACGTGTCTTTGACGACGTCGCGGTGGTCTTTAGCAGGTTTCAAACTTTGGGGACCACTTACCGATTCCAGTTGATGACATTCACATCACTGTCATGTGCCTTCACGCTCAGCTGCGGTTTCTTCTTCGTCCGGGTGTCCCAGATCTTAATCGTCTTGTCCGCAGATGCACTTGCGAAGACTTCGCGTTCTGACGGGGACCACTGAATGTCTTCGACGGAGGACTTGTGGCCAATGAAAGGTTGTTGTTCGGTTTGGAAGGAGGTTGGTGTTTTGTTGGTGAGGAAGATTCGGCTTTGGTGATCGCCCGTAAGGAGCCTACCGGCGACTGTTGGAGACCAATCCATACCGAAACCTTCAGCTTTGCCGTGTTGGTTTACTGTGTAAACGGGTTTTGGGTCCTTGGGCGGTATCATGCCGGGCGTGTCCAGAGCGGTGACTTGCTGTGAAATATCCCAGATGTGGACCTTGCCGGTTTCTGAACATGTTGCAACAACGTGCGCATCTGCATTTTGCATATACTGAAGAAAACAGAAGTAGGATTAGTTTCGAGAGCAGATCGTACCGAAATGTAATTTTGCAGCACAAGCGTGCTCGGTGAGACACATACCCGTATCCGGTTCACGCCACCAAAGTGTGGAATCGTCTTGTACTCAAGGATAGGGTCGTCGTCCAAGTTTTCGTCATCGGAGTCATCGTCGTTCATTTCATCATCATCGTCGTGTTTCGTCTTGTGTAGTTGGGACATCTTCATAACGTAAATCTTGTTGTCTTTCGAAAGATTTGCTTGCGATCCTGCGACGATATATGTGGTCATGGGGAACTGTGCGTCCAGAAGAGAGATGGAGATGGTTAACGGTAAGTCTCTAGGTCACTCACACCCAAACCCTCGCAGAACAGCACACATGAATGAACACTTACCGATTTTCTTCCAGATCCTAGCGAGTCCTTGATGATATCGAAACTGAGACATGGCCATTCGACTCCCATGGAATGGAGAAGGTCGTATGCAGAGTTGTCCACAACGAGTTCTTCGTTCTCTTCGAGTTTTTGACCGGGAAGGAAAACTTTGACGTCGCTCTCGTCTTCTTCCTCATCGTCTTGGGCCACGTCGACTTCCATGCCTGCGTAAATGAAAGAAGAAGCAAAGTATATATGAGAAACAAGATCCTTAGCAAAGCAGCACAAATCGTGGCCGTCACCTGCTCAAACGAAGACCAAGAAGGCGCCTTCCGCAACAGACATATACACACAACCACATACCATCTTGTTCTTCATCATCCGAATCCGGAGCAATCACAACCTCGCCCTCATCTTCCTCCTCAATCTCGTCTTCCCACGCATCTTCAAAATCGCCCATTCCATCATCAACTCCGTTTACTTGTACACCCTGCGCGTTTGGGGTCTCGTCGGCCTGGGTCTTGACACCCTTCCGCGGTGAAGATTCGTCAATGGCAGCATTGTGAGCGGCGACGGCGGCGTCGACGGGGGTATCGTCAATGTTGGATCTCTTTTTGCTGTTCGACATCTTCAATGGCAATGTGCTGGCGACTAAATAGGGCGACGAGAAGAAAATGTGGGAGTGCGCTGGAGAAAAAAAAATTAAGAACCAATGAGGAGAGTTTTGGAAAGAAGGGGGTGGGACAGAGTCTTACAGGGTGGGACAAATTCAAAAGGTGCTTGTGTGACAAATAATATCTCCCATTTCCTTTTTTGGATAAAATTCGAAGACCATTTTCATTTTCCAAACGAACATCGCGCTGTGATCTCTTTTCTCTTTTTCTTGAGGAAAGTAATTTCATCCTTTCAGAGCTCATGAGTGAACCATGTGCTAGAATCAATGGTAAAGTAAGGGCGGTGTTGACTGTGTTGCAATTTCCCGTGCAACCATGGAGAGTTAGGGAGGGGATAAACTGAGAAACTTGAGAGAGCCTCGCTGTTCAAGTTGGCATCGGACTATTATACGAAATACGAAACTGGTGTGTTGTTGGTTTCACAATCCGAGAGAAAATGTTACTGAACGTAGTTCGCGACTTTAGATGGTGCTTCTTCGGTCGAACTAGCTGACTTAGCTGGCACTTAGCTGGTCTTCTGGTGAAATGCGTGGTGAGACATGTATGTCGCCATGGGATGTCTGCAAATGTGCCCTTGTGTGCTTGTCTGCTCGACAAGTCTTAACCGTTTCAAAGAAAACCTCAAAAAAGACGTCAGAGCTCTGGATCAGATTCTATTGGCAAGTACTCGAATGAATATCCAAAACAGGCACAACCAGACTTTCGACATTAGGTGGCATAAGAACAAAATTACTTCACAATGTCAAAAAATGTCCGTATTCATCACCATGACAACTCTCCCCCCTTCAATCTACACGTATGTCCCGTGCCTCGCAGTTGGCGAATCTGTAACTGCCGCCGTGCGTACGATCTCCTCCCGTCTAGTCGTCCCCCCACCTCCTCCCACAGTCAGTGGCCTCGTCTCACTACTACTCGCAGGTCCTGTTACCCGTACGAAACCCCGAAACCTCCCAAAGAAAGACGAAAATCCTTGTTGTCGCGCTGTATTTGACAAGAACATCAACCCGGTGTGTTCGTGGGCATCGTCTTCATTATGTGGGTGAACGTGGTGGTCGTCTTCTTCACCACGAGAGTTTGTTGATTGGCGCTCTCGCACTGTCGAGGTGGAATCCGTTGGTGAGGACACTTCTGTGGATGAGGAGGATTCTTCCTTACCGCCTGTGGATTCGAGGACATCACGTTTGCAGATGGGGCATAGGCGGTTGTGTTGGAGGAGCCATGGGTCGACGCTAGATAATTATGTGAGATTTATGAGATTTGCGATGAAAAATGTTAGTTTCTCGCCAACATAGGTACACTGAGCAAATGGACGAGACCGAGCATGGAAGCATACGAAAAAGGCACACAAGACACGGGCTCTTACCAAGTGTCATGGAATTGGTGTTTGCAAGGAAGTTGCCGAACCCGGTTCCCAACCACAAATTCGTCGATGCAAATCGCGCAGCAATCTCTTTGTGTCTCGTAACCAGTATTTTCCAAATCAGAGCTACTCCCTGACCGGGCCAGTTCTTGCTCTGTGATTATACGTATTGGAAACGTGACTTTTGTCAGTTTCGGTGCTTCATTCCGTTTGCCCCGTACCCCAGGCCCACGGCCGCCATTTCCGAATATCCGCTGGTGAATCAAGAAGCTTCGACCGATGGAGAACAGAAGTCCGAGAAGAACGAGCATAGAGCCGTAGAGCACGGATATTGTGAGCAAAAACACCAAATGTGACCAGTGACCGAACGATTTGTGGTCCCACCCTTCTCTCCACCACGGAACACGCGCTTGATACCAGTCCCATCTGGTCGGAACCATCGAAATGATCAACCTGGTCGATTGTTGTTGTTGTTGCTGCTGTTGGATGGCACCCGCTTCCATCAGTTTCTGAGTATACAGCTGTGCGGCCGTCCTCAGCTCCATCCCATCCATATGCGTCACGAACATAGACAAGATATCCACATATGCTCCCAAGGAATTTGCGGCCATCCGGACAGGCACATCCCCCTGTGCGGTTACGATGCTTCCATTGTTGTAAATGATCATGCCTGCGAAACCGGCAGCCTGCGTGTGGTACGCCTTGACGTCGAACGCACAGTTTCCCCGGGGAATGACTGCAATCCAAGGGACTGATATCCCATGTTCCTCGCCACCCTGCGCCGGCGTTGATCCCCAAGCCATCACAGAAAATGTTTTTGGCGACATTGATGACGAGCTGGAGCTGCTGTCTTCACCATTGTTTTCGCCTGTTGGGCGTTTCCCATTATTCTCGTCCGCTGAATCTTCTGACTCGCTGCTGCCCGGGCGAGGGTATCCCCAGTCATCGTTGTAGTACTGATTGCGGTCTCTTTTCATCATCGCCATCCCACCCATGTGATGAGGCCCCGCTTCCTGCTGCATCTGCCGCTGCATTCTCAAAACGCGCATCTCCGACTGTGTTAAATTTGGTAAATCTACCTCGAACGGCCGGCAAGCATCGACGGTCTCGAGAACCAGCACGGGGACCGTCTGCGGGGAATCGAGGACAGCACCGAACATGGCTGGGATGGCTAGCGGGGAGAAGTCATCTCTGTGCAGGAGATGTGCATATGGGGGGCTGATTGTGATGTTGATGACCGTCTCGGTAGGGATGCCATTTGGACCCATTCCATTGGCCTCCATCCTTTCACTACCGTGGTTGTTGAGTGGGGGTGGGAGATTCACTAATGGCGGCGACGATCCAGACGCGGGTCGGCCGAGCGTGACCGCCGCTAGGACGTGTGTCGCCGCGACGACTAAGGTGTAAGCTTTCCTTCCCATCCTAGAAAGCTGTGATGAGCTTGTTTTCGTGTTCGTCAAACACAGATAATCCGAAGTGGTTCGCGTCTGAGAGGCCGGCTCGTGTCCTGTCCTGGCTGATGTCTTTTGGGGTTACGCGTCCAAAATGGATAATGCTTCTTTCTTGCCTTTTCGCCTCTGTCTGCCGGCTTTGGAAACCACCAAGTGTATTCGATATGACTGCTTATTATTATCGACTTCCAATCTCAATTGGTCGTGAAGCCCCCACTTATTTTTTCCTTTCGCTTTTTGTGTCTTTGTCTTTCCTTTACTGGTACTTTTTCGTGAGCGTGAATTCGCGTACCTACGCATGGTACGTATATCGCGCAAGCTTTCTTGTTTACGCTGTACACAAACAAAACACATGATACATGTCCTGTGCTCGCGTCAATTTCTGAGGCCGATACCTTTGAGGAAGCAGATTGGACCGGCCTTTGTTTGTTCTGTTCTTGAATGTTCTTCGTCCCGACTTGGGACAAGCCTCGCATCTTTGATTGGAATAAATTCATCAACAGTTTGCTCAGATGCTCTTCTTGAAGAAAACAAAACAATCATGCTCATTTTTTGCGTGCGCGGACACTGGTAGCTGGAACCTCTTTGTTTTCAATCATCAATGGTTTGCAACATCTCTGTACTTTTAAAATAAATAAAGGAAAGCGAGTCTGTGTTTTAAAATGTAAGTTTTCATATTGGGAACTTATTGAAGTACGGAATTAAAGATTACTTGGTTGCCCCCAGAGATATGCCCACCGTGTAAACTTATTTCATATTCTGTAGTTCTCCATATCGAAATGAATTCCGAAATAAACGTTGAAAAGGTTGAAAACATCTGCGAACTGTGAACCGTGTCACAAAAATGTTCACACCCTTTGTCGCTGTGCATGTGGGCGCCGGATACCACTCCCTTGCGAAAACCGACGTCTACCGCACCCTCTGCGCCGAGGCCTGTGAAAAGGCCATCCTCCTTCTCCGCAACACAACACATAGTAGTCCATCCGCTTCCCCTCCTCACGGCGTCAACACCGCCACCCATGAACTCCCTTGTTCAGATCACCCCACAACTCCATGCCAACCAACTGCCATGGACGCCGTAGAACTGGCCGTTTCCATCCTCGAATCATCCCCCCTAACAAACGCCGGTATCGGTTCCAACCTCACGTTGCGCGGCACCGTCGAATGTGATGCTTCTGTGATGCGCGGTTCGGACGGGGCGTTTGGTGCGGTGGGGGCTGCTCCTGGTATTCGAAACCCGATTAAAGTGGCGAGGAGGGTGATGGAGGAAGAGGCGAAGGGTTCGAGAGAGGCGGTTCTCGGGATGGTGCCGCCCATGTTGATCGTGGGGGAGGGTGTGGGAGGATGGTGTCGCGAAAAAGGATATACGGAGTTGCTTGTTTCGGAGGAGGAAGCAGACGGACTGGTGACGGAGGAGCAGAAGAAGCGGTGGAAGAAATACAGCGGCTGGCTTGAGACAGCTCGGAAGAAGGTTGAGAACGCCAAGTCCAAAGGGTCAGAACCAAGCAAGAAATCGTCAGCTCAGGAGGAGTCTTTGAACGCAAGTCATGTAAGGCCCTGGGAGGAAAGTGGTCAGGCTGGAACAGCCGTATCCAACAACAAGCGGCTACGCGGTGCCAAAGAAGATCACGATTCTTCAATGCTCGAAGAATCCACCAACTCTCCTCTTGGTCCGGAAGCTGCGGATCCCGACGACGACGATTCCACTATCTACGACACTGTTGGTGCAATCGCTCTAGATGCTTCGGGAACAGTTGTGGCAGCGGTCAGCAGTGGTGGGATCGCACTCAAGTACTCCGGTCGAATCGGTGAGGCGGCTTGTTTTGGGTGCGGGGTGTGGGCGGAGAACTACAGACCCTGTGGTGGTGAGAGCGGGGCTCGCAGTGATTCGGCATCAGAAACCCATCATGTAAGAGGAGAGCAAGTACGGCAAAGGCCCGGAAAACCAGGGGTGGCGATCAGCGCGACAGGAACCGGAGAGCAGATAATGCGGGTACTACTCTCGCAAACTCTAGCACGGCACCTATTGTCCAAAAGCGTTGGTCAGGAAGGTAATGAGGACGATGCGCCATATCATGGTAGGATCGGCCCCGATATTTTGGACGTCCCCCAGATCCTCAAGTCGGTGTTCAAGGAAGGTTTGGTGGATTCGCCATGGATGAGCAAATACCCCGAACTTTGCGCCGG
Source organism: Quaeritorhiza haematococci (assembly GCA_027596845.1). Lineage (NCBI taxonomy): Eukaryota > Fungi > Chytridiomycota > Chytridiomycetes > Quaeritorhizaceae > Quaeritorhiza > Quaeritorhiza haematococci. The sequence goes on along the minus strand of JADGJF010000529.1, from coordinate 11,182 downwards.
TGCCATAATTTTCAGATACGGGGTGGAGTGCGAGTGTGAGGAATCCACGGCCACTTTGGAAGCTGGTGATAAGGACTCTGAAGCGGGAGATGGGTGTCCAACGCCTGGTACGGAATCCTCGGAATCAAATTCGGTCACTCAAATGTCGGACTCCACATCCAGGGGAGAGCATGAGACATCCTTGATGTGTCCAAAATCAGGCGGCACCACAGGTGAGTTCTGGTTCGCACATACGACAGAGTCCATGTGTGTTGGATGGATGTCTGCTAGAGATAAGAAACCTCAAACGCAAATGTCGAGAAAATCATCTAAGCATGACAAGGACTCCATAGTTGTCTTCGGTGAACCAGTGAGAATATGATATTAAACTTGCTAAATTATATGTCGGGTTGCAAAGACATCTACCAGAATCCCACCGTTTTGCATTAGATGTGGTGCAGGTTAGAATGTTGTCGCTCGCATTCAGCACGTCAAAGAGAAATCAATTCAAACAAGACATCTATTTTCATAAACAAAATCCGCATATCACAAAATGCGTTCGGGTCACATAATATGTTGTTGGGGGTATAGCGTTCATAGCAAATGCGGTGGCATGGGAGGCGTGGCCATATCCCAGAGAACATTTGCGTAATAGAACCTCGTGTGTGGCTCCTTGAAATCGACGTTGTGGATATCATTTTGAGAGTGCACGGGGATTTGGCATTTGGAGAAGGTGCCGTCCTTGTCCATCAGGAGTTTGATGCCCAAGGACCGGAAGACCTGCAGCTTCAGGCTGAAAATGGCAAGAGAGAGAATCATGTTGGTATGAATCAAAGATAGCTTTGGAAGCGAAATTTGTTTTGGGAATAGGGGCACCACCAGCTCACATCACGCACCTTATTTCATCCGGTTGCAGTTCACTCTCTTCCCGTTCTTCTCGATTGAGGGCAGCCAGTTCCGCTTTAAGTCCCTTCAACTGCTCCTGCAAAGCCGTGTACCAAACAATAGTCAAGGAAGAATTGAAGAATTGGCAAAAAGAGTGAGGAAATAGGAATGTCACAACAGAAATGTCGGGAAGGATATTTTATTTTCTCTTCGGTATCGGTCAGTTTTCGTTCCGCATTGAACTTTTCACGATCAAGGGCTACAAGCTGTTCGGAGTGCTGAGTTGAGTCATGTTCTCGTTGGGGTGCTTCGGCAGCTTCTTTGGCGATGTGTAATTGTCTTGTGAGTGCTGTTAGAGGTCAAGAAGACCACATAATTCAAAAGAAAAAACCGAGCGAGCGGAGGAAATGATACGTTGATCAATGGAAAGCCTCAATCCTTCACCGAACTGAATGCCAACAACCAGAACGCGCATCAACGTCGTGGATGCCAGTTGAATGTACCCCGAAGTAGATCCTGCGCCTCCAGCTCCCCTTTCCTCCAGTGGTCTTCCGTCTTCCGAGCAACATCATCGGTTTCCCGTATGAGTGCAAGGTCTTCATTGGGGTTGAGAAGTTCGATAATGTTGGGAATGAAAGCACGAGGTTCGTCCAAAGCCGAAGCGTTTGCGTGCTGCATTGCCGATGAGGATATTGACGATGAAAACAACGTTTGTGATTGTGAGGGCCCGGGTACCGCATTGTAGGCGTTACTGATTCTGCTTCGTGATGGTGTTGTTGCTGTCGCGGCCGTTGACGGTGCCGTGAGCGAGGCTGAATCCGAACCAGAGGCGAGCATGTCGGCGAAATGTTGAATGTTGTTGTGGAGTTTGAATTTCTGTGTGACGAAGTCGGATTCCAGTGCGACGTAGACTTCACCCAAAGTAATACCAGCAAAAAAAGCACACAAGAACGAAACTGTCAAGATCAAGCAGTTAGCATGATGGCGACAAAGGGTTCGACGGCTTCAACCACAGCTGCAGCCAGGCAATGGCGCCTTGCAGTGGAATGGTTGTCATCGACGTTGAGGGGTGCAGAAAAATGCACCGGGAAGAGCGCTCAACATCAACGTCGACACGGAACGACTCTGGGGTTGACGCCGGTTGTCTCTGCTTCTTGTAGGATGAACCAGTTCCGATATACATCCTCTATCTCATCCTCAAACAAGAAAATGAACCAAAAACAGCACCGTCAGAACAACCGTCCGTCACAGCAAGTACCCTCGACCTCCACAACTCCCCCTCGGCAGAGTCTCACCACTTCACAGCAGCAACGACAAGCGGAACAGCAGTTGCAGCTGCAACCGAACACGCACTTTGATTATCAACCCATGCCATTAGCACAGGAGGAAAACCAAGGCGAATATGGTTCGGATTTTCAGAATGGTTATGAGGACTTTGAAACTCAACGACCTGGTCTCGTCCGCGGTCGCAAGTATCGGCACTTTGGTTCGACGTTCATGCTCCCCGACGCATCCCAAGCCTCCCTCCACGCAGCTTTCAACGCCCGAGACGGTCGTCAGAGCTGGCTTCTCTACAAAGAGCTGTATCGTTATGATCGGCTTGGACAACTCCAACCAGACGACCACACCACACTCCTCGGATTCCACACCACTTACCACCTTCCCCATCTTGCCGCTCGATTTGCATCCCGCGTCGCTTACAATATGCGCAAGCTTCGTATCCCCTTGGACCACCGAGACTACCATTGTTTGATGCTCTGCCACCTTCGCAACAAGAACGACGTCGCACGTATTATGAAGTGCTTCCAAGATATGCAAATCAGGGACGGCCTCAAGCCCGACGTCCGCGCATATTGCATCTTGATCGCTTCCTTGGGTCGTGCAGGGAAACTTCGGGCTGCTTTGGAGACCTACGAGGATATGTGCGAGCAGTGCCCGGGTTCCAGCGTGGACATTGAGGCTCGCGCGCTAGTTATTGAAGCGTACGGATATGCGCACGATTTGGAAGGCGCGGAACACGTTTTTGCTGATTCCATAGCACTTCCCAACGCCGAGTACATTAATGGCAGGGGATTGTCGCCCACGTGTGTGGATCGGAGGATTTGGGAGGCTATGATCCGCGCATACGCGATGTCCGGGAGGTTGGATGACGCCCTCCGTGTCTTCAGATCGATGGATGGAGGCCCTTCGTCACCCGTGGTGGAAAAGGATTTGGAGACTTTTGATGCGGTGATTCAGGCTTGTGAAGTGTCAGGAGACTTGGATACCGCTTGGACGATCTGGAACGAATTGAAAGAATGGTCGCGTCAACGATGGGAAAGTCGGACAGTAAAAACTGGGGAGATCCTACTTGGTGACGAAGGTGGTGAATCTCTAAGCAGTGCCACCACAACATCTGCTGCCGTTGTCTCCAGAAGTGCCAGCAGCTCCGCAACGGTGATACCCACTCAAGACGAACTATTCGAAGATCCGACAACACTTCCAGTCCGTTCACCACAATACTCCGACCAGATGGACAACAGCTACAACACCCTTCCTCTCACCACCGAAGCCCTCCTCTCAAAACACATCCGCCCGAAATCCGGTCCCGGCCCTGTAGCACCTCTACCAGTCACGTACACACGCATGCTCCACATCCTATCCGACCGCGTTTCATCCTCCCCGCACAATCAACACCAATTTTCCATATCGTCATCTTCATCATCACCAGCTAATCTGAGTCAAACAACAACCCTGGATGATGTTCTATGTATGTGGTCGGAATATCGCTTGGCGCACGGTATCCCAGACTCACCAGAAGCTTTCGAGTACGTCATCGAAGCTCAATTCCGTGTGGGGGATGTGGAGGGTGCATTGGAGTGGTTTGATGGTATGGCCGAGTGGGGATTCCCCGCTGATTTTGATTTGGAGAATAAGTGTGCAGCGAAGAGAGCGGAAATTGAGAGAGAGAAGAGCAGGTTTGCGTTGCAGGAGTTCTAATGTGAGATCAAGGGTGGATTGTTCCTAGAAGATCTTCTGCTTTTGGAGTTGATGAAGGGACAGAACTTGTTCGAGTTTTCATTAATAAACGGCACAAGGTCGCCTTATTGTATATATGGACAATATTTGAATAGATGACATGAACATGAACAAAACCAATGTGTCCCAACAGCCGACAGGTTCTCGCCCGTGACATGACTAGATAAGATTATTGTAAAAGAAAAAAGAATGCCTTACGAACCAGCTTACGAACTCCCAGTCGTGACGAGGAACAGAATAGAGAAGATGGGAGCAGATAAATGAAAACCCCACTGAAAGCGTTACTGTGAGGCATGAACATCAATAAATCTGTATACCAGCAAGTCGAAAACCCCCATTTGATACCCAACTACAACTCAACCCGATTTCCACAACGCGATCAACGCTACTCAAGCTTTCGTATCCGCAGCAGCAGTCTTGTTCGCAGCGACCCGGGTCGACGCCGCCCTGAGCCCTCCACGGCCTCGAGTGACGCGACCTCCGGCAGCGGTCTTCTTCCCCTTCGGAAGAGTACTTGCTACACCCTTCGACGCAGAGTCCATGCCTTCGTTCGCCTTGCTGTCGATTTCCGTTGCCGTTGCGGCAGCCGCCTGTTCTCCATCAACTTCAGTCTTGTCCTTCTTCGCCGACGCTGCCGCCGCCTTCTTCAAGGCACGGTTCGAAGGAACACGGACGGGCTTCTTCCGCTTCGACGCACCCGTGGCAGTGACAATAGCGGATTCCTGAGCAGCCTGAGCATCCCCAGCACTAGCACTGGCACTGGCAGCCCCATCACCACTATCACCACTAGCGGGAGTCTCAACCGTTTCTGTCTTCGCGACTTCAGCAGCAGTGGCCGGTGCATCCTCCTTCTTGTCAGATCCGTCTTCCTTTGCTGTTGACGCCTCGCTCTCTGTTTTGAGAACCATAGGAGTGCGTGATAACTCAGCTTTAGGTCTGAACGGGTCCTTTGCCCTACTAGGAGCTTTTTTCCCCACACCCAACAGTCGTATCCGAAACACACAAAAAATGAAGGATTGAAAAAGAAATCACAAAACAGCGCCATCATCAACACAAATAGAGAACCGAAAAACCAACAAGCAAGCGGGAATAGCGAACAGTTTCTTTGTGATTAATCCAATAACGAACTTACTCGGGATAGCTGAAGAAACGACCGTCGAGTGCGCAATCCTCAAGTTGCTGATTGATGGACGTGCAAGCATACTCCTGTTTCATAAGGATAAAGGGGACGAGAAATACTTGTGTGAGCAAACGAATACACTCTCGATCGCGACAAAAACACACACAAGGGGATAACCAGGGGGATAACCTACGGTCGTTTCAGTCCAACAGCAGGAGACATCAACCTCGTCTCGAACTTAACCTGCTTCTTGTCTGCACCCGCCGCAGTCGCAGCAGTCGCAGCAGTCGCAGTTGGATGCGCGGCCGATGTTCCGATTCCAATGGTTGAGAAGCGTCCTTTCGAAACAGGCACAACTTTGCGTTGTTGCGTTCCCGCCATGGGACGAGGTGATGCAGTGAAGGATGAGGTGCCGCCGGGGGCAAACGAGAATCTTTTGTTGACCAAAGATTCACTGGCACCATGCTGTTCGGCCGAAGAGGATGAAGACGCTTCGTTGCGTTTAGCCAAAGATGCCGGCGGGAGAGGAGGTTTCGTTGCTTTCGATTTCCTTGATTAAAGCGAGATTCCAAAGGATGGACAGATGATAGTTAGTTGAGATTTCCGGGCATACAGGCGTGAGTTCATTACATCTATACATTATTTCAGTGGGTGGATCGATGTACTGGTAGCGCAAGGTGATGAATGCTTACTTACTCTTGAGCGACGGACTTTTTCTCCGCAGCAGCCTTCTTAGCAGTTGTCGCCCTCTGGACCTTAGCCTTATCCGCCGCAGTTTTATTCCCCTTAGGAGCTGTGCATAAAGAAATGTTCGTAAGCGGCGCGTCAATTACACACGTCCATTCAAGGCCACTCACCCAGAGACAGATTCATCAGCTCGGAAATGATGGTTTGGAGCTCATTGATCTGAGTGCTGCTTTTCGCTGCTGGGAATTTCTCTATAGAACATAGACAGAAAGAAGTGCACGAAATGAGCCAGCGCCCTTAAAAACACTGCATCCAATCCCTCTCCCTTGAAGGCCGCTCTCTCACCTTTGATAGCCATCAACACCCGCATCGAAGCCCCAACAGTGAGTCCCATAGCTTTCAGCGTCTCAAGCTCCAACGATTTGACCAAAACCCAGCTGTCAATCTGCTCCCGAGCGAACACATCGATAACGTTCTCCAGACCGCAGCTGGTCAACCACTCGCTAATGGTTGATTCGGGTTCCCCTGATATGGAAAGAATTGGGGGCATAAGTATACAAAGACAAGGTTCTTGACTCAGCTTATGAAAAGAGGGCAGGGGGGAGGGGGGGGGAAACGGTCCCCGAATAAGAGGGGTTGAGGTCTTCAAGCTTTTAGAGAGGTTCGCGAAAACACACCTTTGCCTTGCGCTTCAGCACCCTCCTGCTCAGAGCTGGAAAGCGAAGAGACCGCTTTGTCATTCGGTTTCGAGACTGGTTCCATTTTATTGCCGACGCCAGATTGTTGAATCCCCTTTGGCTCGTCATTGATTATCAACTCGTTGGTTTTGGATAGTCCCATGGCACCAGGCATTTGTTCGTCATTTGGTGCGGTGAAGCCCTTGATTCCCAAGACTAACGTGGGAAAGGGGAAGTTTATGAAAAAGCGTAAACAGATAGTAGTGAGAACGATGAAGTAGGTTGAAGGGCCTCCATGAGAGAAGTTGCGAAGTGGTCACATTCACAGAACAGGGGCAACAGAGCACAGGCAATCAGAATCGCGGCCACACTCACACGGCTCAGCAGCACGAGCAGTAATCGCTTCAGCGCTTTCCATCGCCGTTGTGGTTGAAGCAGCAACACTCCTTTCTTCATGGAGGCCCTGGGTCCTGCTCTTAAGGAAAACTTTCAAGGCGTCGATCATGTCACCCTTCTGAATAAGCGGCAACCGGGGTGGCAAAATAGATTCATTTTACAATGACAGAGGGATAAATAACTCTCATTAGGACTCTAATCTTCGCTTGTGGTTGGTTGAGACGTCAACTGAACGAAGCTCTCATGATAGCAGGAGGTACGGCTTCAGCAGTGCACTCAGTTGAAACTCCCACCGGAGGCATACATACCTTCTTGTTTGCATGCTCCCTCAATCCGTGAGACTTGAGCAACGTCTGGAGTTCCGTTCTCTGAAACAAGGTAGCGAATGTACATGATGCAGTTGGTCGGGGAATTGCATTCCACGCATGTCAGCATGCCTTTGCCTCACAATACCGTTGCCTCTGTCGTCGCCTGAACATATCACCAGCACCCAGAACCAAGACGCTAAACCACACTTGGTTTGACTGAACTGACCTTAAAGGAGTCCACCGCCCTGCCCTCGATGAGCGGAGTAGCCTGAGATGTGGAAGTGTCCATGGCGAAGGATTGACCGGTACGGACGTCGACGAGGGGGGTTTGGGGTAGCTGTACGTTGAAAGGGCCGTCCATTCTTTGAACTTAGACACACTCACTACGTCTTGGGTACTCGACTTTTGGTCTTGGGGTATGTTCTGGGGTCAGCTATCGGTTCGACTTTTTCGGGGCAAGCTTGGCAAGAAGAAGAACACTTGACGTTGTGTGACGCAAAGGAACTCCGACTGTGACTCTGTGCTCTGTGAGACTGTAGACACATCAAGCGGGGAACCCGACCAGGGTTCGAAGATGATCATGAACGTTACGTTTCGAAAACAAGTTCTCCGTCAACTGCGGAACTGACTTTAATACATGAATAAATGGCTCTTTGAACCTCACGACTTCATTCTATCAGATATACATATGGAACAGAAGAGGGTGAATACAAAAACAACAAGAAACTTGGCGTTGCCGAACAGTATAAACCCACAAACCCCTCATAAACCCCCCTCCCCTCGCCTTTCTCTATGGGACTTCGCGATCAACAACATCATCACCACAGCCCATGCCATGCATGCCACACTGCCCACCGCCCCAAATCCATAACGACGCATCCCTTGCCTCAATCTAAACAAATGTTACAGAAAAGAAACACACTAGCGGTCCCCCACCCGCAACGTCCACATCAAAAGCACTCTCTATCCGTGCACCTCCACCTCAGACGCAAATGTCTGATTCTGCTCAGTAGACGTCCGACCATCATCATTCCCCGTCCCCCCCACACAAACACCCCCATCAGCATCAAAAACACTTAAAGTATCCCTTTCAACACTCCCACTCCAATCTCCATCAAAAGATGCTCCGGCCCCACTTCCTAAGGGTGAAGGTGAGTCTGACGACTCCGGGAACAACGAGTCAGAGGAACCAGTCCCACCATTCACCGCAGCCTCTCCCACTGCAGGAGAAGACATAGCAATATGTATGTGCACAGGTTTTTCAATGGTGTAGCAGAATTCACCATGATAGTATGAGGCGACGATGAGGATTTCACAGCTTTGGGAGTGAGTCCGGGGTAGGCCGGTCAAGCAGTTGTTTTTCCATTCGAGCCATTCGGGGAGCCACGGGGAACTGAAGAATGCTTTGGGGCCTTTGGAAGTGTGGGGTAAGGTTGGAGAAGAAGCAGTTGGTGGCGATGTGAGGACAGTTCTCATTTCCGTGTTCAACAGTGGTTATTTCGACCAAAATCGAGCACATAGAGAAAGAAAACTGTGAGACATCACATGGTACGAGTACGATTAAACTCACCTTTAACCTGAGGATCATAAACCTTCGGCTCAATCGACCACCTCCTCCCAATATACGCAGTCGGCATCGGATACGGCAAAATAATCTTCCTCTCAAACTCCTTAAAGATCCAACCCCCATCGGCCGTCTTCTTCCCCTCCACAACCCACACGTTGGTACCCTTCGATTTCGCCAACTTCCCATCCTCGTTGTAGCGGGCGATGTATCGCTGGTGCCAGAGGTAGAATTTAGCCTTTTTGTTGTCCATAACAGCGGGTGTATATCCAGCTTTGTTTAGTTCGTCTCGGAAGGCGTTGGAGAACGAGCGGATTCGGAATTTGAAGGGGTGGAAACCTTCGGATTCGGCTACTTTACTGAGTTTGCGGGCGAGAAGAGTGTGGTGTCTAGTTCCCGGAAAATCGGAAACGAAGAAGATCGTCAAGTCATTAGTGGCAGGATTTCCATACTCCATACTGGGAAGAAAAAGGAAACAATCGCCGGAAATGAGACAGAATAATTACGTGACAAGGGAAAAGAATAATCCCGCTCCATCGATAAACCTACATTTTCTCCCCCGTTGCATCAACAGCATCCAAATCCGAACATATCCGCGCCAAAAACCCAAAGAAAACCTCATCCAACCGTCGTGCCAGATCCGGATCAAGGACCATCTGTGCATTTGCGGCCCATGCCTCTTCTTCATCATCAGACTCATCATTCAAATCCAACGATAGAGAAGGAGGAGCATCCATTACGGGGATGGTTTGAATGATGTGTGCTGGTGGACAGGCAGCGGGGACGGGCGGCTCATTGAACATCAGACGAGCTTCTCCACTGACACATATCACGTCATCCATCCTGGCTATTTTGAACGGCCTGTCGATTTTTGGTGGTCGTCCTCGCTTCGGCTACAAAAACGAACGGGGGGTGTGGTGGGGAGTTGATGAGGCGATGAAATCGGTTTTTCATTTCAAAAAAAAAAATACAGACTCAACATCCATGACCCCACCCCACCTTTCTCGCTCCCGTCGGTGCCAGTGAATCGAATGCGGTACCGGTGGAAAGGTGCGGGTCGGACCGTGAGACGAACGCACAGAACATGGGTTTGGTGTTGTCTATGGATATTTTTTGTGGTGGGATGCTGGGTTTCTGGGATAAGTCTCGCTTGTGAATCAAACGAATTGGTCCGGCAAAAAGAACGTGGTTTTGTTCGTTAATTGAGCCGTCCACCAGAATATGTTGTGAATGAAGAACAAAGAAGAAAGAATAGCATTCCGTCATCATTCCCATGTCCATTCGAGAGAAAAGCAGAAACGTTCCACACATGCACCCTCGCTCCCTCTAAACCTTTCCTTACCAAAAAAGTCCATTTCGCCTTGAAATCCTGAATCAATGCAATAGTCTTCGCAACCTCCTCCAAAAGCTTCAGGGATTCCTCTTCGTACCCTTGAGAGAATCGTGTATTAGCCTCGACCGCTTTGGTGGCTATAGTGTCATAGAGGGTTTTGAAGTTCATGGTGAAGAAGATGCGTCTCGCGCACGCGGCGCAGCTTTGAAGAAAAAGAAAGGGATAGAAAGGGATAGAAAGGGATAGCATTAGCATTGAGTACATCTTAATGGCTACGCTATGAAGTCAAGCCCCAAGTATGCAAGAAGTGAATCGCTTCACTTGCATATGACACGGCATAGAAGCTAAGGTTGAGGGAGCTTCGAGCTCAGTATATAAGCCCTTCCAACGACATGTCTTTCGACTCCACTATTCACACGTTAATGGCCATTTCCCATGCCTAAATCCTACCGCACCGCTTTGCTCATCCACCACAAACCACCCGACATCCGCCCGCATCCCCACATCGCAATCGTACGTTGAATTAAGCAAACCGCAAGAGGGTGAAGTCCACGCTCTTTACCTAATTGTGAGAGATGAACGTGTTCCGTTCGCCTTTACTTCAAGGTATGGTCGGAGCCCCTCTCTGGTGCGTTTGTCGGAATGCAGCAGATGCAGGCGGTTGGAGGACCTCAAAGAAACGAAATGCAAACGGTTTTTTTTGTGGTACGTGAGCACACAATCTGGGTTTGAATTGCGGCGGTTTCGAAGTCGAGCGGGTACGTTTTGCACGCTTTGTTCGAGTATGAACTGACTTCGATTGCTGTGAAGCTGTTCCGCCCTGTCAGCATGAATCGAAAAAGTACGTGCTATGCCGTCAGTCCTTCAAAGCTTCACGATGCTCTCCCTTACCCGGCAAGTTGCCCAGTCTGGCCATTCACTCCGACTTGGGTGCTTCTACCCCAACCCAAACCACGGGGCTGTGAAAAAAGGGGTAGGGAGACCATTCCCGCGACTCTCTTCTTTGCTTTCTCTTTGCCCAAGTTCGAACCCCCATCTCGCGCAACTCCCCTTCGTCGACATGTCAGGTGTCGAGGCTACACCAGACCCCGAAGACGTAGTTGTGACTTGGCAATCCTGAGTCATTACAGTAATCGACCTTCGATTTGCCGGGCGTCGATATTTGGGGAAGCAGAACAAAGGGTCGCTTCCGAATCGGGCCGTGAAGCTTTGGGC
>JADGJF010000528.1:0-18616 GCA_027596845.1 Quaeritorhiza haematococci | reverse complement strand
CCCCTAACACCTCCCAGCCTCATCATCCTCGACAAAATCGCAGACTTCCTTCTTTTCCTCGGCAAACTCGCCATTGTTCTGCTCACAACCATCGCGTCTCTCGCGGCCCTCAGTTTTTGGCGTGGGGGTGGTGGGAATGGTGATGCTGTGAATGTTCGGGCGAGGTTTCTTGGGAATCGGAGAGGCATCAAATGGGTTGAGAGGTTGAGATTGAGGTGTCTCACGCTGCGATATGCTGTCCTACAGAGATGACGTGGTGGGTTCGAACCAAAGCGCTGGCACATCGGAATCATAGGAATCGAACCAAGTGGATTGATACTTAGTTGCTCATGCCCGACCGGAGTCTCGGCGCCGGTACGCTGGCCAGTACAGAGGAGATGGAGACTCTTGGTTCGCTTTTCGAGGGGAGCGATTCATAGCTCCTTCTCCATGGCATTTTGGGGTCGCGTTTTTGGTCTTGGGCTCTTTCGTGCAGCTCTTGGGACAGGTCTTGGGTCAGGTCTTGGGCTGGGTCTTGCCGATGCGATTAAGGAGATCTGGACATAAAGAACTGGTAGCGGAGGGATTTTATGCTAGAAGATGTATGTTTTGTTGCAGTTCTTGTTGCGGGTCAGATTCTGCTGCTATAACACAGGCTATAACGCCATGCGGTGAGCTCGGTGAGCGACCGCATTCGAATATTCTCCGTTCTCCCTTCCTTTCTTGGTGTTTCCCTTGTGGAGGCAGATGTGGAGGCAGTGGATGCAGATGTATGAAAGGTCTGGCACTGAAGAGAACGCTGCAGTGTACAGGCCCTGCTGCAGGTCCTGGTGGCGGCCAGCAGGGCGGCCAGGGCAGATAGAGGCAGAGGCAGAGACCAGGGTGGCATGTCGTCAGATTCCGACTCAGACAACCACGAAACTCAAAAGAAACTTTTGTATGCTATACTACTCTGCTATACCACCCGTGCGCTACAAGGGGATTTCGTGGACGGAGGAGGTTTCCAAGATCCCAAACCTTGGCTTCGAGTCTTTTGGGACCTCCTTCTGTGGGCAATCGGCCAATCGCGGGGATAAGATTGCCGGCGATGGCGCGTTTCCCTCAGATCATTTCCAGGCTTGTTCTAGCGGTTGATCCACCATCCACAAAGACGTGCAAATGCGACCTAAAAGAGGAAAAAATCGAACAACACCTCACAAACAAGATTCCAAAATCTCAACTTCCTTTTTTCTTTCCCCACCTTATCCGGGCACCTTTTTTCCAAAATTCATTGCACCGGTTTTACATGTGCAAGTCAGGCGAGTTTACCTGCGACTTTCCGTGTCCGCGTACCACGGACAATTCGCTGCAGTGCTTCGACTTTTGGTAAAGATGTTGATACCTTTGCCAAAATGCGTCGTCGCGCCCCTTTCCCCGTCTAATCAAAGTGCAGAACTTGATTTTTTCTTGTATCTGCCATAGGTCTATCAAAATAGTCCCTTTGAAACGTGTCTCTGCAGTACCGCGCCAATGTTCTTTGCCTTTGGGCGCCGACCCTTCGTAGTTTATAAAACACAGCGAAATTATTTCGATGGCATCCTCCCCCGAGATATCACGCATTAGCGCTCGACAGGGACAAGAAACCGAAACCTAAAAGGAATCCACCCAGATTTACGATCCAAACGAAGGAACATAACTCGACCAAAATGCAGCTTCAATTCAACTGGCGCCGACACACGAGGAGCAGATCGTTCTCATCAAAGATCACACCCGAAGCAAACCTTCAACATCAGAAAGAAGAATTCAACCCTAAAGAGATGAAGGAGACCTACACAATCTCATCAAAACACAGCTCCAAATCCTCGAGAAAGACCAAGGGCACCACGTCTCGCCGCCAACCCTCCAACATCTCTCAGTACCTCCAAGTCCAACCATCCTCATGTCAATATCAATACGACGCCGACGACGAATTCTCAATGTCGCCTGTCCCCCTTCCAGCACGGTACGCACCAACATACGCTGTCCCCAACTTGGAAGTCGACGAGGACGAAGATGACGAGTTGGTGTATTTGGAACCATTGCCGATTATGCGGTACGATACATACATGGATGAGGATTCGGATGCGAAGGAGTTCGAGGACGATGATCAATTTGATTTGGAGCCTATCCCCATCCCACGAACGGACTCCATGCAGTCCATTGTCGTTGAAGAGGCCGAACTCGAATTGTATGAGAGCATAGCGGTGGGAATCTCGCTTGATGGTGGTAAGTTCAGAAACAGCACCTCATCTTTCCGTATCGTTTTTGTGTTCGTTGCAGACCACATTATTTGCCATTTTTTTTTTCCCCGAAATTCGACCGAAAATCTAACCTTTTACGTCCAAATCCATATGCCAACTTCCGAACCCCATCACAGTCAACTTCCTAGTCGACCCATCATGGACGCAAGAAGAAAAGGCAGTCCAACAACTCCTCATCGCCAAAATCCTCCAATGCGAGGACCCTCTTGAAGATTTGACTTTTGACTACGACATCGAGGACTCGAGGAGCAGTACATGCTCCGCTGATTCCTACGATGAATTGAACTTCACTGCTGAGGACGATAGGATGCTGGTGAGTTGGAGTATTTCATATTTAGACACTCGTTGGATTTGTGTCGGTTTTGGAGTTTGATACAGTCTTCTTACCAAACCATCATCTCCGATTTTCGCTTTTCCAGTTTGTTATGCTCGAAGAAATCGGATACGGCACACCCAACGTCTACCAAACACTCACCGACCTCATTCGCCGGTCACCTGCACCCCATTTCCGGAGATCTGTACTCAGGCTCTGTTCTCCAAAGGACCTGGAGAGACGGTCCAACTACCTCATCAACCTCGTCAGCCGAGAACTTTTCGTGTGAAATATTTCGGAGCCTCCTCTTGCCCTTTTTATTAGCACTTAGCCCATATTCCCGCACTTGTACATATCCACACATATGATCCACATTCTTTTGCCACTTATATTCTTATTTCTCGAAAAGGATGACCTCATCATGCGATACCGGCCTAGCGATAATATGCAAGCCAGAACTCTTTATTTTTCTAGTGATAATGTACCTCATCTATTTTCTGAAAAGATATTATTGTGTTTAGTCAAATCGTGTTGTTTTTCGGAAACACTATTAGCCCAGGTTTCAAGCAGAAATCATCGTGATAGACTTTCCATCTCCAACGAGAGGTTTCGTGCCGAGGTGTTGAATCTTTTGAGTGCCGGGCATACTGCATTCCAAGACATGGACCGGCAGGACATTGCCTGAGTCCTCGCTTCTCCCCCGCCGTCGCGTCAATCAGGAATCTCAGAAAATGTGAGTGTAAGCCAATTCAACAATTAGCACTCAGATTAGCATTGAGTCCCAGACTGAGTCCTCGCCCATAGCGACTCTTGCGAGGTCAAGGCTGTTTATCAGTTTTAAAGTACCAAACTCAAAATGCCGCATCCTCGACACCAATAGGCTCGTTCCCAGCCAAACATCGCAAGCTTCTGTAACGTCTTGCCCAACTTCACTATTCAAAGTTGAAAGTAAAAACCTTGTCCCAGCCCGGTCTCAGGCTTCTCCCAAGCCTTGTCCTTGTCATATGCCTAGATATCTGCCATGGTACAAGTGGAAAAGAAACACTTTTTGATCTTGACCCACTTCGCGCAGTTTGGGAATTGCGGGTTGTCCATTCGTCTTCTTAGAAGCTTTTTCCTACGACGAGTTTTGATCGCTTTCTTGAGCCAAGTCAAGATGAATCCGAGCGTGGAGAGAATAAACAAACTCCGACCCGAAACTTTGAAACATTTGGAAGTCCGACTCAAGACTCACAAAGCTTGGTAAGTTTTCGTGTTCATTTGTACGACAGAATGTGCTGACCAAACCTCCATTTGAATCTGTTGACAATGGGCTGCCTTCGCGCCGTCGCCCGGCAGGCCCATGAGCGCCTCGCGCGCCTCTGCGCATCCAAACACGCCATCTTCTACATAAGCACCGCGCAAGAACTCGTCGGCTTCGTTCTCCTTCTCCTCGTCTCTGGCCTGACGCTGGGCGCAATAATGAGCACGATCTATCGCCATACGCCATACTCCTGGTTTTCAGCAGGCATGGAAAACACCGAATATCCCGCAAAGATCGAGCAAATGATGCGTTCAATCGAAGCGGACATTCCTCAAAATCTTGCATCGACGTCATTATCAGCAGAGGCCTTGGCTTACGCGGCAGCACGAGACCGGATAGCCCCAACCTCACGGACCAGCGAGTTGCAGTCACTTTACGCACACTTCCCGCCACAACTGAGCTCGCCACCACCCTCCGACGACGCTCCCTTGAAGAAATACTGCATAGTGACATTTTCCATCAAAAGACCTGCAACAGAATATCTTTCGCAGCATTTGACGTCGATGCTCAGCACCGTTCGACGTTCGCGGTTCGCCAAAGATGTTCACTGGGCAATTTTTAATGGGCAGCTCCCCCCCGAAGGACATACTCTCGCACGGTGGTGGTCGAAGGTGGTACCTTTGGTGGAGTACAACGTGGGTGAGTCGGACGAGATCTTGGCGGAGGTGAGGAGAATGGGATGGTTGAGGAAGGGGATCATGGACTACGCCGGTGCGTTGCATTACTGCGCCAATAAGGGACGGTTTACGATCGTGATGGAGGACGATATCATCGCCAAGGTCCCTGTTGACGGAGGTAAACCGGCAACACTGGATCCAAATTGGCCCTTCCCTTTTCGCAAAATCTTTCCTTCATGGCTGGACCATGTGGATGCGATTACGCGGACTTTGGAGGCACAGCCAAATGAAAATTGGCTTCACGTTTACCTCATGTCAACGGAGAAGTTTATGGGGTTTGGTGCGCACGACACGCCGTGGATGGTTCTGTTGTCTATTGTGGCGTCGTTGGTGTGGGTGTGGATTACGGTGACGTATATTGTTGGGTTTAGTGAAGCAGAAAGCAGAAAGGGCTCAGGGACATGGCAGGCACGATCAACAAGACGTCGATGGTGTGGATGTCGAGCACTACGGCCGTTCAGAGCGGGGTTGTCGCTTGTAGCATCCATCATACCATCCCGGGTAGCAGAGCCATCGTATAATGAAGTATCCGATATCGACATGTCAACATTTGACTCGGAAAATCCGGAGGCCAGTTCATTCCGACGGTCCCATTCGCATGACGGTCGTTCTCAATCCCTTGCGGTACCCTTCTCCTCCTCCGCTTCATCAAACGCGACACGACGGCACATGATCTACAAGGCCGTCTTCGCGTTGATTCTCTTCGTGTACATTTTTCTGATTTTGCTCTTGGTGCCTCTGTCAATAAACCGACAAAACCTGCCCTTCGTGCGCTATGATGCGTTCTGGCAGATGGGCTTGCAGAAGAACCGTGAGGGGTACTGCTGCACGGAAGC
This sequence comes from Quaeritorhiza haematococci, assembly GCA_027596845.1. NCBI lineage: Eukaryota > Fungi > Chytridiomycota > Chytridiomycetes > Quaeritorhizaceae > Quaeritorhiza > Quaeritorhiza haematococci. The sequence goes on along the minus strand of JADGJF010000528.1, from coordinate 13,229 downwards.
GGTGCTCTACCGTGCGGAGGTTGGGGAGGAGGTTAGTCGACAGATGATGAATTACACGTTGGATCCCGCAACAAGGGCGGCCGAGGCGGCTAGGAAGGAGGTGACACCGGTTGATGTGTTTCTCAATACAGTTGTGATGCCCAGAAGTGGGAAGTCGTTTTACGGATATCAACCATCGGTATTTCAACATGTTGGGTTCCGATCGAGTAATCGGGACCGGGCACCGCGATACACGATATCAACGACATTTTTTGATGATTGAAGAGGGGGGGGACGGACACATGGACTGAAAAATACACTAGAATCTAGCGAGGACCTTTGTTTCTGATACCAATTGTACCCTATTTTGGAAAAGAACTTGCTTCAAAAAAGACCTCATCGGAAAACGAAAAGGACTCCACTACACTACGAATACACACAATACACCCCTCACCCACAATATATATATATAAACGAAAAACCAGAGCCTTAACCAATTCACCCGCAACAGAAATCAATAATCGTCCTCATCCTCCACTTCCTTTACCCTATGACTGTCCTTCGATCGACAACTACACGCTTCGCGCAATTCGGCGATGTGTTTCTTGATATATCCCACAGCAGAGCGCGCCGCTTCATGCTTCGCAACTCGCTTGCTTGGACCTTTGCCACTCCCCATAACTGTGTCGTGGTGTGTCATATCGCAGACGTACGTCGCGTCGTGTTGATTGTAATTACAACTGTGGTGATGGAAAGTGGACATTAGGGGAACAGGTTATTAGAGTGGTCAAAAAATCCTTCACATCAGGAGCAACACGCCTATAATTTTCGAAACCCATACGTAAACTCACCTGACTTCAACAACCTCGCATTTCAGTTCCCCTTGGACCAGATCCCAGAATTCCTTGACAGGATGGATAGCACCAGCATCAGGATCTCCAAGAATATCAATCCAGGGGTCCCAGAGTGTCCGCTTGATGAATCCCCATACAGTCGGCAAATGCAAGCCAGAGTCCAGAAAGACGGCACCAATTATAGATTCGTAGACATCAGCAACCGCTTTTGGGCTCGGTTTTTCGTCCATCCAGAAATTGTCACCCTTTTCAGCCCCTGAAGCTGACTCTTTCCTTTGTGCGTCAGACCTCGATCGCACTTGGCTTTGTGACGTGTCCTTTTCTGTTATTTGGGCGTCCAAGTCCACGAGAACTGTTGATTCACCAATATCATCAATGTCCATACTCGAACCCGCATCGGCCCGTGTTCCCGCCGTTGCTGTCACTCCTGCAGAACTACTCGATCCACCGTCCTCATCCATATCCGCATCTCCTCCATCTTGATCGAAATCACCCAATCGACCTTTGCCTTTCCCCGCCCTCCTCATCCCTTCCATCTCCTCATCCTCGTCGCTTTCCTTCATTCCGAGCCTCACCAAATGACGGTCGAGCATCTCGCCAAACTCAACCAGGGCGCCGGCGAGGCTGGGTGAGACGTGGTCGAGTTGTTTGTGGAGTGATAACGCCCCTGAAACACAGGACAGGAACTGATTGTTCACGAGGGAGGACCTGTACTCGGAGAGCGCACCAGGGGATAGGGTTGGGTACAGGTGGAAAATGTGGCGCATGATTAAGAAACCAAGGACGGCGTCGCCTGTGATCGTCAAAAAGGTGAAAGTTAAACAAGTCGCTCTCCAAATCGCCGATCGCAACAGTGAACTATATGTACGAAGTCTTACCGAGAAACTCCAAACGCTGATAACACCGGGCATGCGCATCCAGGGCTGCAACACTAGGATGCGTCAACGCCTCAACCGCCAAGCGACGATCCTTGAATTTGTATCCGATTCTCTCTTCTAAGCGCCCCAACGATGCAGCCTTGGCTTCCCAAGCTTCCGAAGTTGTTGCCACCGCATCGTTACCTTCACTGCTGTCGTCCCCACCACTCTTTTGCTCCCAAAAGTAACCCGCATTCCGCAGTTGCTGTTCATACACAGACCAATCGACCTGATACGTTTGGTCCAAAAGCGCCTGGATCGCCTGTGCACCACCTTTGATCCCACCAACCAAGAGGCAGGCACCTATGATCGCTTCCACGCAGTCCGCGACGGTTTTTTCTGAAACTGAGGTGCGGTCGGGATCGTCCGAGGTGGGCGAGTCTTCATCATCATCTTGAGGCCCACTGTTCTTGGTTGCCTTTGTTTCCGTTTTCTTCTGCCTTTTCACTTCCTTGTGAGGCACAGACTTGGGGTCGGCCGCAGATGACGATTTTGCCGCCGCGATCTTCGTGATCGTCGTTTTCCCAACGCGAGTTTCTTCGGTGGACACATGGAAAGTGAATTCCGCCTTGGAATGGCCTGTTACAACAGGGTTCGACTCAGCATCGTGCTCATCGACGTCCATGTGAACATGATCATTGCCGTTGACAAATTGCTGCGGCGTTATTTTCGTGATCGACGCATCCTTATTTGATTGACTACTACCAACAGTATCCACCGCCACCACAGAAGGTACTGAAACACCATTCATCCTACTTTTAACTTCAGACCGCTCCATCAATCTCTGCCTCTTTTTTGGTGGAAGCCGCGCTCTTCGCTCCTCCGAAGCCTTCGTCGTCTGCTTCTCAACAGCGGCCATATCAAACACCAATGCCGCCTGTACGTGTTCCGTAACTGGCTGTATGTGTTCCGTAACCTCACCTCCATCCCCCGCACCCGCGTTACCTGTTTCAACACTTGGCACCTCACTACCGGCCTCAGCTTGACCATTTTCAACACTCGGCACCCCAGCACCGGCCTCAATCTCTTTCCCCTTCCCCACCCCTGCCCAATCCCGACTCGGCGGCACCCAATCAAGCCTCGTCAACGTCCCCACAAGCAATGCATCCAACACCCCCATCTTCATTACAATCCCCGTCAATGCCGTATTCCTCTCCAAAATATTCCTCGCTTTCGAAAGCCAACCTTCGTGTCGATCGGGGTGTTGAGCGAATAGATGCAAAGACTGTTGAACTTTGAGGAAACTGTCACCGAGGGTTTCGAGGCGTTCAAAGTCGTAGGGGACGCCGGCGGAGGGGGAGGTCAGGGCGGCTTGGAGAAGGGTGAAGAGGATGTTTGCTCGGCGTATGGTTGCGGGGGGGATCATGGATGCCGGTGGTAATGATGATGATGACGCGCTAACTACCGCGCTTGTACGAGACGATGGCTCCCCAGATGTCGCAGATGTCGGTTCTACGAAACCCGTTATCAACTTTGGTGACCCGGGACTCGGCTGCTTATACAACCCCGTAAATGCCTTCAGACCCACCCGAAATGCCAAATCCCTCGTAATCAATGCATGATTCATTAACCGAATCAGCATCGGCATATGCACTGCTTCATCAAACAACATCCGCGCAGGTATTGGGTGAATATGACAAAACTGCGGGATCAGGTATACGACCTTTCGTTTCATGAGCTTCTCATTCAACTTGTTGGTCGCAAGAACGTTGCCGCCTGGCTTGCCAGGCACACTAACCCATGGCGTATCTTGGCCGTTTTCCGCTGTGTTTGCGCCAGTCTTCTCGTTGGGTGAACGGAGGGTAGATGGCCTTTGCTGCTTTTTCCATTGCGTGACATACGCGAGCGAGACGGCCTTCAGGACCGGCTGGTTCGGGTCAACGTCCTCTGCGCACCTGAGACGGTATCTGTAGAACGACGCGAGATCGGGGAACTTTCCCCTAAGAATCGAGTTGATTTGATCCGCGCCCTCCGGGCCTTCATTGTTTGGGCTCCCCAACGGCGTCACAGGCGTCACATCCCATAAAACCTCCAACACGATATACTTCCGTCCATAGTAATACCGATCAACTAAAGCATACGGTTTGAATGGATTCGACTTGTGGTCTTGCGGGGCCAACTCCTTCGCCTTGTACACACCGGGAAGCACTTCCTCGTTTCCCGCCAGAAACTCTTTGTTCCACTTATCGAATTTTTCGTTAACAGAGGTGGTTTTGAACTCTTCCGCCTCTTGTGCAGAGTGGCCGTTAACCGATCGAGCACCCTCTGCTAAAGACAGCTTCTCGACGCCCTCCACAGTTGCTTCATCGAGTGTGGCACCCTTCACAGAAATACCACGTGTCGTCTGGTGGAATAATAGCGGCGAGAAAGGACGCCCGGCGGAATGATGGCGGCGTAACCAATCCAAAACTGTCACCCCAAGCCACTCCTTTTTGAACAAAACCAAGGGAGCCGCTTCAGGCTCTTTTTTCTCCGACCCAGCGTCTTGTCCATTTTCTGTGCTAATGGCCGTTTTCGCACCTGGTACATTGGCAGCCATCTCTCCGCCGTTTGCGTTCTCTTCAATAGTGAACGTTTGTTTCCCAGCCTGTCCGGCCTCAACCTCCACCACTGTCACCACAGCCTCCTTCTTCAAGATCTCGTACTCGCTCGCAAGTTCATGTACCATCTGCACAGTCTCCCAATCAACCTCCGGTGGCCGATCCGGAGTCTTCGCAGCACCCGGTCTACTCCCCTGGGCTCCCCCGTTCTGCAGATAATGTTGCGAGTCCATCAACGGCACAACCAAGCATGCCCAATCCCTTTCCACAGTAATAACGTCCTCCCGTTTCAAAACCGCCGCGAACAACGCTGTATGGAACGATTTTGCTTGCTCCAATTGCCGTTTTGTGAGAGATACAGTCTGCCCGCACGTGACAACGCTAATATCACATTGATGGCGACCGGCGACCGGAGCGGGGAAGATGAATTCGGGGAGTGGGCCCAACATGTGTACTGCTTCCTCTGGGGTAAGTTCGTGCGGTGCTGCTGGCGTGGAGCTGTGATCCACTCCCTTTCCTCCGGCAGTGCCGAGAGTTACCGCTGGTGTTATCAACCCAAGAATCAGCACCGTCTCCTGAAGATTGGGCTGTGTCGAGAAAAGATCCCGAACCTCGGCAAACATTGACTGTTGCTCTGCGCAATCGCACCGGTCTCCGTAGTCCTGATGAGCTTCGACCCACTGTGTGCCGACTTGGACCATGATCTTGATCGTGCTTACGTACACCTCAACAAACGATTCGTCACCATCATCAGCGGCGTCAGTATCTTGGTTTTCATCGACCGCAGTTACAGTCGTGGTGGGAGTGTCTGCAGACTCCATTTCGGCAAGAATCTGGGGTGAGATTTCGGCATCTTTTCCCGCTTCAACAGCGGTTGTTTGGACCCCTTCCATTTGCTGAACGGCCACACTGACCTGTTCTGCCTCATTCTCCACCGCCTGCGCCACGATCACATTCGCATCTTCCATCACAGCGGCTGCTTCCACGATCGAGGGCATCACCATCCCCACTATCTCACTCACTTGCTTCCGAGGACCAACAACAAAGCCCTGTCTCCACGCAATCGGAACACCCACCTCCGCCCTCCTCCAAAACCCATTTTTGTTCTTCATAATAGACGCCGACCTCTCAACCTCCGGGGCCAGTTCCCAATCATAACCACCACCGCCGCCACCCCGTTTTGCCCCTTCCGGTCCAACCATCCTCAAATCCTTCTCTTTCCATTCCCGGAACGCAGGCCTCAGCCGGTCATCCAGTTCGCCAATCTGATGCAACTTTTTGACGGTTTCGAAAGCAGCAGCGCGTTTAGCGGCTTTTTTGCTTTCGCGCGCGGGACCAGTCACGACGCGGCAAGAGACCGGGGTGTTTACAGGGAGGGTGATGCGGCAGACGAAGAAGGCGTTGCAGGGTGGTGTGGGGGGTTTGATGGTCACCGGCCATTGTGACGCACCAAAAGGAGATGGAACGGAGCTGCTGCTGCCTCCACCACCACCAGCGGAAATCAGAAATGCAGACACGAGTCCCAACGGCCTGTTGCCGCCGAACATGTCGTAATTCGTGACTGGTCTGATAATTCCATCTGGTGCTGGGGTAGGATTGTCATCCGGGATTTCACCGGGTTCAAGTTCATCAATCTGACTAGTTGCAGGAGGGGTTGCGGTTTCACTATCAAGGTTTACGCTTCCAACTGTTGTATCCACGGACGAGTCATCCTCGTCGGCGTCTATGAACTCGAAGATGGGTTTGAAGTTGCAGTAGGCGTCTCGCGGGAGGAGAGCGCAATACCTGTGCACAAGACTCACGGCTGTATGCATGGTCGCGAGAGCTCCTGTCGACTTTACACGGTATATATCCTGAGGAACGGACGGGGGTGGGTGGGAAAGCGGAAACGACCATCAGTTCCATTCTAATGTTATGTCATGAGACGAACGATGGACAAGCCAAAGAACACGACGTGATTCGCATCACGACCAAAGCCTCCAAATCTCCACCACTAGGCCCAACTCACCTGCCCCGAAAGCTTCAAAGCAGCATCACTCTCCTCCACCCCACTGTCCTCTTCGTCTTCTTCTTCCTCCCCTTCCTCCAACTCTTCTCCATCCTCACCCATCTTCCTCTTACTTCCCCTACTTCCTGGGTTCGCCCTCAATTTCTCCTGCATCGCCTGTTCAACACTCTTCATCGCATGCCATTGCGACGAATGATTCGTGTTGTTCTCTTCAGCCATGACAACATAACGCGAGGAGTGGTGCCGTGCCCGGCCGCGAGATTGGACGTATGAAGCGACGGTATGGAACATGTCGAAACGGATTACAAGCATACATGGTTGAATGTCCAGGCCTTCTTCGGCAACCTTTTGTGCGGGTGGGGGAAGGAGTAGGGGTCAGAATGGCACGATAACGTCGTTGTCGGCCAAGAAAAGGCCATGCGGTTCCCAAACACACCCAGTCAGCACTTCTTTTTACCTTGGTCGCAATCAGCAAATTCACCTCACCCGTTCTAAACTGCTTCACAACTTGCTGTTGCTCCTTCACATCCATCATATGCTGTTTGAACTTGAATTCCTTATCGTCACCACCCCCACTTCCCCTCCCACCACCATGTCCAATAAGAACTGCAGACCTAACAAAGTCATTCAGCTTTTCACAGTGCTTAACAACCAAATGCAGGATCCGTGCAGTGTTTCGCTGCTCAACAAAAACAATCCCGCAGAATTGTTGCGGGTTGTCGCGGTACTCGGTGAGGATGTTTATAAGGGTCTGAACTTTCGGTGCTATCACGTCATCAGTGACGGGAGGTGGGGGAGGGAATTTGGGGATTAGGTTGATTATTGGGGGGTTGCTGGGAGCAGTTGCTGGATCCTTTTCCTTTTCGGTGTTGGAAGATGAAACTGTCATTGAGGAGGTTGCAGTTTCGTTTGCCGTGTCGCCAGCTTTTGGCCCCGCATCATCCACCACCAGGGCAGCCTTCTTCTGCAATAAATCGCAAACCCTCGCAAGGAAATTGACCGAACTCAACTTCTCATGGTCCCGTGGTTGCAACCTAATAACCGGCTGCCCGTCAGTCTTGATCTTCCTGACAACCTTATCCCCAAGCTCGATCAAAAAGGCCTCGAGAGACCGGTCAGCGAGCCAGGGTCCTAATTCGTCGGACGTGGTCAAGGCTTTGTCAAGGGCTTTGGCCACGTTCCCTATTGAGTACCCGCCAAGGTTAGCCATGATCTCATAAAGTGATGGGAGAGGAAAGAAAGGCCCTCGAGGGAAGTATATGATCTCTTCCTTGGGCTTTGGGGCGAAGCGGCGGAGCTCTTCGACGTCTTCATGGTGCACTGTGAATGCCTTGCAATGGAGGTTTTTTTCCAGGTCTCTGTAGGAGAGATGGAATGTGTGTCACAGAAGAAGATTGCGAAGGATGTACCCTGCAAATATGTTGACTTCCAAATCCTTGCTACTCTTACCGAATTGCTTGACTTGAATCCGTTTTCTTGGAGACGCCCGGCGAGGCTGTCATGCCAAAAATCTTTGGTCGGTTGTCCGAACGAGGATCGTAATGCGCGGACATAATTTGATTGTATGGATGGTACTTGCGGGCATGGTGGCATTCGTCGAACACAATAAGGTTCACCTAATTTGCCCCGTCCATCATTCATTTTGCGATATGAAGAGCCGAAAGGGAAGAAATCAACACCTGCATTTGGAGTTTCAAGAGACCAACTAGGCTGCCTACTTATTCAATGTGTACTCCATACCTGGTCCATTCTGATATACGCCGCGTGCAATAGATTCTTGAAGATCTCTGGGGTCATCACCATGACATCTGCATGCGCGACCTCACGACCCCACCGCTCTACCCCCCACTGTTTGTTGCAAATGAAAGAAGAGAATAAGCACGCCGAACAAGGCGACGAAGGAATGAAGCCGGTGAAGACACGATGATCGATGATTCCTCACCCCATCAATACCCAATGCGCCATAGTAATGCTTAACCCGCAAATCGCAGTTGTGCCGCACATAATCTGCCTGTTGGGTGACCAAAGGTACTGCTGGAACCAAAAAAACGCTAACCCGTTTCTATTGAGCCATGCGATACGACACAAAACGAATCGAAGAGATCTTGTTAGTTGAAAATCAGAGCCAAATAGAGGGATGCGTAATTTTTTATGGATAACCACCTGGCCCGTTCCTTTGCTGACAGCCAATGCATCAAGCTCGGACATATGCCGGATCAATAGGACGGCAATCAACGTCTGTTTTGTGAAGATTGTAAGTGGACAATGGTAATGGGTGTGAGTTGATAAAGAACGGGATGAGTCAAAAAGCGAATGCGTCCGTCGTAAGTAAAACAGTTTGTTCAAGCACACCTAGTATTCGTATTCGCCGGACAGAAAAGCAAGAACCGTGAAAGGGAAAAGAATGTTTGAAGCAGAAGACATGGAATAAGCCAACCTAAGACACGACAAACTCAGCAAATCATATGGGGTGCGCTTTGAGGACTGAATGATGAAAACAAAAGGGCTGCTTTGGTGACAGAATTTTCTGCTTCGGTTCTTGCTTCTGGGCGCGCTTGAGAGAATCAAAGCGCCCGTACAAGAGCTTACTGCAGCTTGCTGTTTTTCGGCTCTTCTACGCAATCGGCTTTTCACAGAGAAGCAAGCACCCAATCTTGTCTTCATATGACCCGGTTCCCTCCAATGTTAACTTATTTCGTCAAGCGCGCCAATGTGAAAAGGTTGTCTTGGCGTGTCCTGAAGCGACATTAGGACAAACCAAGACAACCCTCGCACACAGGCTCGCAGGTAGAAGGTATCTTCCTTTCCGTCACACTCTTTCCCCTCTCACAGCACCGTCCTTTGCCTATTTCGACTTTCCAGCACATTTGTGTCAAGACATAGTCTCTTGACGCTTCATATATGCGTATGTTCTGCTTGAAGTCCCCATGGATGTCTCTCTAAAGCAACGAACCTTTCCAGTGCCAGTGTCGAGCACGGCGATCATGTTTTCATGTTTTGCCCTCTCCAGGAGACGAACTTGATATGTCCGAGCAGTGGACATGGATTTCGCGGCTTGGGGCTTTTTGGAAGCCATGGCGACCTGACGGGAGGGGTGTCTCTGGTTGGGAATGTAAGGGGAGGTGTGACGGTCATGGGGGTTAGAGCAAGTCATGGAAAGCATGCGGGCGTGGTTTCGGTCATGGAGAGCTTCCGATGATTCATCTCATCGGATTCCCATCCGACCACTCTCGAGCAGACACGGGTGCTCTGGCGCCTCAACTCTTGCGTGTCTTGTCACCCTGTCACCCCGTTCTTAAGGAATTCCAACCTTCCAACACTCCGGTAACACAACCTCCCAAAATCTCCCATGTTCAGTTCCTGTCGGCTGTTTTGGACGCAATTGTTGTGCGTGTTGAGCCCGATGTTAAGGAAGCTGAGCTGCCTCCGCGGGAACCACCCCCACCACCGTGCTCAACATTGGAAAACAAGTAAAACATTATGTGTCTCAACCAGGTAAAGTTCAACTCTATTCATTGGTCTTCGTTCAGGAGCTTTCCATAGATCACATAGGGGAAAGAGCAACAAGGTGTGCATCCGATTTTCTCTTTTTTTTTTGGTTCGATTTTCCATTCAGCGTACACAAAGGTCTTGGAAAACGTCTTTCATACCAAGGCGGAATATATGGTATTTACTCCACCTCCATGAGAATCGAAAAAGAAGAACAATTGGGATCCATACCACAACGCAACATCTCAGGAAAAAGGACAGAAAAACATGAAAAGTGACCTTGGGTGTGAGAAGATGTTCGTGATTTTGGATGAGGGAATCTCGGACTATCGCACCCCCAATGTTTCCTGTGAGTACAGAAAAAAACGAACGTTTCCTGTGAGTACAGAAAACGGTTCTGGTGTGCCTTCTCCCACGTCCTAATTCGTTAAAAATGCTGATAGAACTTCAACAAACGTCTCAAAGTATTTCGGAAAAACATCAACGACCACATACAAACACATACAACCACCCGAAAATGCGCCTCTCAACACTCCCCTTCCCCTCCCCATCTTTCTTCACCACTTTCCACACCCTCGTTCTCATCCTCGTCCTCGCCCTTACCTCCCTCCACCACCTCACGACCACAGCCCAAAGCGTCTGCGCCATTATGTGCCTCCACGACAGCTTCCAAAATCGAAATATAACGGATCCCGCAATCCTCTGTGCCAGCGAAACGAAATTACAGACTGTCTCGACCTGCCTTGACGGATGCGATGATGGAGCGCAAGCAAAGGAGTTGTTGCAGACAACTTGCCAGGGGGACGGTGCGGTTGCGACTACAGGGAATGCGGGTGCGGGTGCTGGAGGCCAAGCGAACAGGGGGACGGGGGGTAATTAACATAATGTCGATGGGATGGAGGTGGAAAGGTTGGGACGGGGGAAGGCGAACGAGGTTGAAAAGGGGAGCTGAGGTTCAATAAATTAAGAGGGTTCCGTTCTGCTAAACCTGTATGTGATCTTTCGCTGAAGATTGAGCTAGAAATCATAAATCAGTAATCAGAATCACGTATGACTGCGAAGTAACTACCCTTGACCCTCGAATGCCCCTTACGCTCTTGACAATCGGACCCTGATCACGAACCATAGAACTGGCAGCGGGAAAAGAATAGTGTGTCTAATGTCCACCCGAACCCGCTCTAGAGAAGGAACGCCATTGACTATATAGCACCTTCAAAATACGCTACAGTAGTTGCTGACACTGGAAGATTGTAACGGCTTACGAAAACAAGAGAGAATCAAATACAGCCACCACACATCACAAAGAATGCGCATCACCTCTTTTAAATCATTCTTGCTCTTCACCCTCACCATTTTCCTCGTCACCATCTCAGAAGTCCTCACTCAAAGCATCTGCGCTCTGATGTGCCTCCACGATATCTTCTTCGAATCCCCCGATGTCGGCGCCGGCGTCAATCTGATGGATTCGGAAGTTCTCTGTTCGAATGCTTTCAAGATGAGGAGCCTGTTGGAGTGTTTTGGGCGGTGCGATGATGCGGGGAGCGAGAGACAGATGGTCGAGAGGAGGTGTTGAGGGTTCAAGAAGAGAGGTTTAGGTTTGAGAAAGACGACTGTGCGCATAGAGGACGTTGGACGGATTCGGAAGTTGTCTACGTGTTGAGGTGGTTTTTGTGCTATAGCTAAAGAAATAACGAAAGAATCGAGTCCGGTGGTGGATGACTGTGTACATGAAATATAGAATGTGAGGTTTCCGGCGGAGGAATAAGAGTTCGTGTCGGTTCGTTTGAGGGTCGGGCACTTAGAAAAAATTAACGTCCACAATAGTGTGTTGAATAAAAAAACGTCCGAAATGGAGATTCAAGCTCCGTACATATGTTATGTGTGCCTAAACATTTCGCCTCCAATACACTTAATCTTTGATGGCGAATGCGAGTTTTCGGACGGGTAGTGTGATGACGTGAAGACAAAATATGGTGTTGACAAAAGTACTGTTCAGTTTCTCGAACATAGATATCAAGTAGGCGGACTGCTTTTGCTTGGGCTTTGGGCACTAGAAAGGCAATGCCCACCTACCTATCAGCGGTCGAACAATCTTTTGAAAAGGTTTCATGCAGAAAATGCAAACGTAAGGTGATTTTCAGGCTGTAAACACCCCTCACTTGCCATCCATACTTCCACGGGAGCTCGATGGAAAATTAATCGTCTGAGGAAATAAGAAGGACCGATTAAGTCGGATTTTCCAGAGCACATGGTCTCGAAACGGAAATCCTCCTGATATCTATCAGCGATCCTCCAATGACCCGTGATCACATCACTGATTTTTTGCCCCTGCAGAGGAAGGTACTTAATCCTCCATAAAAAGCAGGGCTATCATATCCATCCGATCGCACCCTTACAGCGGGCGCCATATCGGAAAGCAAAAACCCATGCCTCCACAAACCACAACACTCACCTCACTCTTTCTCCTCACAACTACGCCCACCCTCCTCCTACTCCTCGCCCTCATCCTCAACTCCGTTTACGCCCAATCCTCCTGCCTCCAAACCTGTATCTCCAACGCCTTTGCTACCCTTTCCCAATATGACGGCGACGCTTTGCAATTACGTTCAGCGGATTTCATCTGCCGAAACAGTACGCTGCTAAGTCCTCTGGCTTCTTGTATTCAACCCTGCCCTGACGCGAGAGAGGGCAATGTTTTTCTCACGGAGTTGTGCCCTGGACAAGCGTTTGGGGAAGGGATCGTAGCAACAACGACCAGTGCACCTGCCAGTGTAGGTGTGAGTGCTGGGAATACGGTGGTGGGAGTAGCAGTGCAACCCGTGGGATCCATTGTGAGTGCAATCGTGACGCCTACTACGGTGCTTTTGTCAACAGGTGCCCCAACATCAATACTTGCGACGACGACTGTTGCCCCCTCTGCACAAGCACATGGTAGTAGTCCCGCAATCGTGGCAACACCTGGGGCCGTGCCTGCTACCCCCACGCAGACAAAAACAACAAATGAAGTGACCGTCGCTTCGGGGTCAGTGGCATCTCGGAGACTGGTAGCCCCGCCAAGACTTTTTGTTCAAGCGCAGGTTGGGGTTGTAATCGTAGTGGTGGCATTGATGTTTGTTTTTGGTGGTTGAGACATGAGGTGATATGAAGAGGTTGGCGTTGTGATTGCTTATCAATACGTTTTTTCCGGAGCTGGTATATAATTTGGTGTATTCAGATTTTTCAGATTTCAAGGAAATGTACAAACGCATGTGAGAAGTAAGGTTGCAGAGGTACAGGGTACAAAGAAGCATAAGCTAGTAAATTTCAAGAAAAGGCGACGAAAGGGCGCTTGAATTTTTCGAGACACACTCTGTGCATCCCCAATCTCTGCTGCGTCTCCATCTGTGGCCCTCGACTTCCCTTCAAAGCGAAAAAAACATCGCCAGGGATCGTGACATTCCCC
>JADGJF010000527.1:0-18634 GCA_027596845.1 Quaeritorhiza haematococci | reverse complement strand
CCCCCCCGGTTCCCCTGTCTTCACTGATACTCACTCCAACACCCGATCATCAACCTCGTCCTCAACCTCATCCAACTCCTCCAATGTCCGTTCCTCTAACGGCTTCTCCCCATACTTGTCGGCGATAACTTTGTCAACCAGGTCGAGGAGATCATCTTCGGTTATTTCAGCTTCTTGTTGGGGTTTGGGGGGGAGGATGCCCTTGGCACGGAGTACGTCGTTCCATTCTGTGGTAAGGGGAAAGGAAAGATGAGAGGGAGAGAATGTGAGTTGGGGTGGGGATCGATTGAGTGGCGGATGCGAGATCAGCGTGTGTGTGGAGGGGGGACGTACCTGTGTCTTCCATTGTGGTTGCGTTGTTCGGGATGGTGGGTTGTACAAGAAGCCTTGACTTTGGGCAATTCTCAATTCAAGCAACGCTGAAAGCAAAGGAAAACAGAAAATGGTGAGATATTTGAGCAGAAACCATGGGGTAGTAGGCGGAAACCTCGCGAGACATTCCAGCAACCCATTCCATCAAACATCTCGTCAGCCATCCGTTCAACAGTTAGGCCCAGTATTGCAAGAACCTGTGTTGGGTTTCTGGACTTGGGGGAGCAAGCTAGGAATGACGAAGTGGCGAATCTAGTCTATCAACCCATTCGCCAGTTATTCAGATTTTTAGCCATCTCAAAGCCAGTCTCAAAGCTTGAACCTTTATCAGATATTGACCGAGTATTATCGACTTTCCAATGTGATGAAACTGATGAAGATATAAGTACACTCGAGCATCGGAGCCAGAATCAATTGACAGTGAGCGCTTGCCGTAAGATAGATCCTATTTCCAGACAAAGTGTCGATTATGGAGCATTAACATCGTAAATACAAAATAAGTAGAGAATACAGTTGAGGAGGGCTAATGTACACATTATCTGAGCCAAATAACTCCTCCAAAAGCTCAGGAAAACTAACTAAATTACAACTAATAGTCCGTATGTCAATACTGCATCAGTAAATCCTTTACTCTTCGTCATCATCGTCAGCGGTCTGGCGCTTGGCAAGAGCGCGCTTCTTGGCGGGGTTGCGAGGAGCACCACCAGCAGCCTGCTCAACCGTGACGGGTGCGCAGGACACGAAACCGAGCGGGTTGGTGAGCTTGAGCAAGCAAGCGTTGTTGGGGCCCGTGCACTGGAGATCTTGCGGGACGTTGATGGCGACATCCAAAGTCTGCCTCGAGCTGCCCCTGTTCCGGCCAGCCTCACCAGGGATGTTCTGGCTGATCTCGACGTTCTGGAAGCTCTGACCAGTACCGGTGGGGTCGATGGCAGCAACGAGCGGGCCAGCGCCGTCACCGTTCTGCTGGAACCATTGAAGTTGAGCACTGGAACCGGGAGTGAGGGTCATGCGGGGGGTCATATCCATGCCCGCGAGAGACATTTCTTGACCACGACCGTTGTCAAAACGACCGCAGGGGGCTTCAGGCTGGCCAGCACGGTTGCGGGTGACATCGGCTTGTGAGGTGAGAGGGACACCTTGCTGAAGTTGGACGTTGACACCCTCGGGGCTGACGAGCTTGCCATGAGCTTCAACGCCGGAGGGAATGGAAGCGAAGATCGCGGCGGCGGCGATGATGAAGGAGGTTGTGAATTTCATTTTGGTGTTGTGAAAGACGAATTTGAAGTTCGAACTTGAAAAACTTGTTGTGGGTGAAAACAGTTGTTGTGCTGGGTGGATTATTCATCTTCTACGTCTTGGCATGGCTTCTTATATTGAAAACAGATGCAAGAAAGAGCAAGGTCCCGCACAGGTCCCGCATCGTTCAAGGGATTGATACTGGTATGATTGCTCTTCAACCCCATGCAAACCCCCATCCCGCCCCATCCTAATCAAGTTAGTTGTAAGCCCAACTGTTCGCGTTCCCCTGGAATTTGTTTTTGTTCCTTCCTGCATGCTGGTCGCGCCTTGCTCGTTTTGCAGAACCGCCAAACTTCGCTTGGAGTCTTTCGTGAAAGTACTTCTCTTTTTCTCCTTCTGTTTACTAATGCCTCTGACCTGGCCTCTGATTAGGTGAACTATGGTTCCTTCCATGTTTTCTGCGCATGGAAATCTTGAACAATGGCCATGTGTTGACGAATAACGAACCAACCTTATACAGTTCACGCGTAGTTCATGCTTAGTCTTGCTAACTAGGAAGGATTGGGAAGCATAACTCTGAAGCATGACTGATGAAGCTGATCTTATTCTGGAGCAGAATTTGGAAGCTGATGTGGACAATTGTTTGGAGGTGGTTGGAGGTTGCCGATTATTCTTTCAGAGGTTTCGAACACGGCACTCTGCATTGAACCAAAGTAAAAATCAACTGGGACCAACTGTGCGTGATTTTTGCGTGCTAGGGGAAATAAAACTTTGACCAACGTGGTCAAATCAAACAAAAATTGACATGCGGGCAGATGATAGGAGAAGGAGGAGAATGGGCTCGGTGAATGCATCCAGAACTACTCCGAAATTCGTTTCAATCAGTCCTCTACGGAGGATTTGGTTTTGCATTCGCTACAAAAAGGGCTAAGTCTCTCAATGTTCCCCACTCATTCCAGCTCTCGGACGAACCAGATTTACCATCGCATTTGAGTCTTTACTCCAAAAATATTCATACCAAAATGAAATTCACTACCTCCTTCATCATCGCCGCCGCCGCGATCTTCGCTTCCATCCCCTCCGGCGTTGAAGCCCACGGCAAGCTCGTCAGCCCTGAGGGTGTCAACGTCCAGCTTCAGCAAGGTGTCCCTCTCACCTCTCAAGCCGATGTCACCCGCAACCGCGCTGGCCAGCCTGAAGCCCCCTGCGGTCGTTTTGACAACGGTCGTGGTCAGGAAATGTCTCTCGCCGGCATGGATATGACCCCCCGCATGACCCTCACTCCCGGTTCCAGTGCTCAACTTCAATGGTTCCAGCAGAACGGTGACGGCGCTGGCCCGCTCGTCGCTGCTATTGACCCCACCGGTACTGGTCAGAGCTTCCAGAACGTCGAGATCAGCCAGAACATCCCTGGTGAGGCTGGCCGGAACAGGGGCAGCTCGAGACAGACTTTGGATGTCGCCATCAACGTCCCGCAAGATCTCCAATGCACGGGCCCCAACAACGCTTGCTTGCTCAAGCTCACCAACCCGCTCGGTTTCGTGTCTTGCGCACCCGTCACGGTTGAGCAGGCCGCTGGTGGTGCCCCTCGCAACCCCGCCAAGAAGCGCGCTCTTGCTAAGCGCCAGGCCGACGACGATGACGAAGAGTAAATTATCGGGGAGGTGCTTGCGTTTTTGGAAAAAGACTGCACATATGGATGTTGGGTTCAGCGTTGGGTTGTTCATGGTAATTGTACATAGCTGTATTTTATATTTGTATGGGTATGGAGGATATTTATGTAATGTTTTGGTTTGGAGCAAATGGAGGAGCAAGTGTAAACATTTCGATCAAATAATAAGGTCATATGCGAACACGGCTGCATTACCTACTACTGAAGAACAGCCTTGTCGGTCTGTTCCGTCCACTCGTTCTTCCTTGGACCGCTTTCACCCCTGAGCTTTGTCTCCCCTTCTCGATCCCAGTTCGATCCCGGTTGAATACCCTTGATGGTTCGCCATGTCAGATTGCATTCGAATAGCACGCAAAAGAACAGACAAAGGAGCCCGTTCGTAAGAATTTCTTTTTTGCACGAACACATCAATCTTTTTCAAACACACTCAACAACACTTCAGTCTGTCTTCGCCTGCTTGGAATCCAGCCAGAAGATTTTCCCCTCAAGTTACTTGGCTGAGGACCTGCGAGTGATTCTTTGCAATTCGAGCAGGGACTTCAGAGGAATCCACTCGGACGTTCGGAACGATGGCGCCCGGAAGAAAGACTAGGGGGGACATAGAGGGCATGCTAACCATCTGATTTTGGTGCCATTTTCTTGGAGGTTTCAAGATTTGATTAGAACCTGAATTCACGTACTGTAGTTCCGGTGCAGGCCCGACGTTCGTCTAATTCGTCGAAGGAATTTAGTCTCCGCAGTCCTGCTTGCTGGTCTGGCACGAAACCAGGAAAAAGTAAACACGCCGAAATCACAAAAACAAAAGGAGCCTCCTTGTGATACCAGAGGTGGTGTGATTTGCCTCAAGAGACAAGGGGAACACTTCTACACGACCACATTTCAACTGCTCCACTCGACAAACAACACCTGAACCAATGGCGACGCAACCCCCGAACGGCCCACACGCCCAACAGGACGTTCTGCAGTACGTATCTCACTCGATATCAGAATTGACGGGCGTTGAAGCTAATGAAGGCTCCGAAGCAGACCGCGTTTCTGAAACAATGCAGTTGTTGATCTCATCGGGCCTTTTTCTGTTCAGGTTTCTTCAGGATTTGGATCAGTATACACTGCCAAGTTCCGGTCAAACTGCGAGTACCAGTGCAGTAGGAGGAGGGGAAATAGCAGCTTCCACAACTGCGGTGGGAAGCACGTCTGCCACCAAACCCCCAAGTAACGCAGCAGGCTCGTCCGGGAGGCTTCCGGCAGACGTATTGAGTTTCCTGGATGAACTGACTGCAGCACCTCTAAAGAAAACCGGCTCGCCCCCCCCACCGGGGTCTCATGTCGCTCCAGCTGCTGCGAGAAAGTCACCAGCAGTTACGGCGGATGCGGTCAATCCGATACCTTTTGATGGGACAGCGGTGCCACCCAAGCAATCTGCGCTTCCTGGTCCCACCAATGCGTCTCCTGTACATGCAAGCGCGCCATCGACTTACGCATCACGTCCGGCTACGGTAGCCGTGACGAACCAAACCGTGGGGCAGAATGCTGCTTCCACTGGGTTGGGTGTTGGAGCTGGTGGGATGGGTGGAGAAATCGGGGCTGGAGAGAAATCCGCGGGAGGGTTCACGGAAATAGACGCCGCGGACGTCGAGCAGCTGAGATCCAACACCTCTACACATCGTCCAGGCATACAGGCTCCTGTATCGCTACCAACGGCGCGTCAAACCCTTGCAACCCAGCAAGAGCACGAAAATGGCCCCGCCGCCACCAGAAGCGAGCCTGGGATTCAGCAGCAACCGCAGATGCAGGGCTCGCAACTGCCACAGCAACAGCCCCAGACAATGGATGGATCAGGGAACGGGGGTGCTGTAGGCTCGTGGTCCTGGAATACGTTGTGGTCCCAGGCCCAAGCTGCGACTGCGAACCTGACGGCGGCTACAGCAAAAGTTACCAACGTCACTGCGTCGTCCCTGACCAAGGGGCTGGAACAGGCACAGCAGATGGCAAAGGAAACGGCAAAAGCAGTCGGATCCGCTGACATGGTGAAGGAGCTCGTCGAGGACATCAAGAACCAAAGGCTTGACAAAATTGGTAAGTCAGTCAGGAAACCAGGCATAAACCAGGCATTACATTATGACTAACAGATTTTGTAGACGATTTGTTGGAAACTTCACCACAATCTTTCGGCAAGGTTCGCTAACACATGAGATGTTACTTCCTTTCAGGAACTGACATCACAAAATTGACTAAAACGTCTGTCACAACGCTTGTGGACACCATTGCACCCCCTTTAAACCCAACATCGAGATCACCGGCGTCCCCTTCGTCCTCTACCCCTGTGCAACAATATGCCTCGAAGATCACTGTTTGGTTTTGCCTAGAGGCGACTATAGGGGAAAATATCGACGCGTTCCATGACTTCCTGCAATCGATTGCGAATGAGTTGCTATTAGACCGTCGCCCTGATGAGGAAAACCGATGGGGCGGTGCGAAGGGCACGAAACGGTTGTGCGACAAGGTCGTTGTGAATAGCGTCAAGGATCCAAACCCGAAATGTGTGAATTCCTTGGAGGAAGCAATGGAAAATGTCGAGGTAAGTTCGCAACTAGAGCTTGCAGGCCCCCGCCCTTTCTATTTTATCTGTATTGCTGACATGCGAAAATAATCTTTAATGAAACAGGCTATCCTCGGTCGACTAGAAAAGCTCTCAGCCTCCCAACCACAGCCCTCAACAATGCAAACAGATTCCAACATTCCGCCGTCTCGAGCACTTTACATCGTCGTTCAACCATTCCAGAGACACTTAACTTCCGTGCGGTTCGGAACCCTCAATCACCTGCAGTACCTTCTCGTGTTGGCTTACGAGCATGAAAGCAAGGAAGAACAGGAGAAGCAGGCTGCTGGAGAGGACGGGACATCATCGACGGTTAAATCTCTAAAAAGTGTGACTGTAGTGAGCCAATCTGTTGGACGTCCGGTGGTTGATGGCGTCGAGGACGGTGGTGAGAAGAAGGCGGCCATGATGGCCAAGTGGGCTGAGCAGCAGAGGGATAGAATATTGGAAGGGGCGTTGGCGGATATTTGCGAGGAGTTCACGTTGTCGTTTGTGTAAAAGGCGGAGAGTACAAGCAACCATGTTCATAGGTTTTCGAAAATTTCAGGATCTTTGTTGAAGTAGCAGGACGTAACTTATAAAGGAATTGATTGAGGGTGAAATCTATAGTCATTTTGGGCGAAAACAAAACTGTCACCACCACGAGGCGGAGTTGTTGGCGGAGTTGGACCCAAAATGTGGGAACACAAGCCTCTGAAAGGTTGTGCAAACGCTCAAAGGTGATCGGAACTTCGGAAGTCGCAGCAGCGCGAAATACAATTCCTCACTATATCACAATGACATTCCCTGACCAGAGCATAGAGGATGGGCACACATACAATACACATTCGTTTCACACCCCTTCACAGCACAGCAGCCGTCGCGATCCACCTCCCCCGACAACAGACCCCAGAGTCCTCGAACGTCTCCTCGCCCGCCATTCCGCTGCCACGTTCTCCACCAACTCCATACCTACCGGCACTGCTGGAGGTGGTGTAGGTGCTGGGGCTGGTGCCACAACCTCGCTTGACCTGGCGTCCATCTCCGACCTCGACGTGTCTGATGTCGACTTGAACGTGGACAATGTTAGAGCGGAATATGCGACCACATCACCAAACACGGATACGAACAATCCTGTAAGCAGGCAAATGAACACGGCGAGAGAGGCTGAAGGCGGAAAAATGGGAGATCACCTGTCCGATTTTTATAAAGCACTTAAAGACAAGGAGCGGAGCGAGCTTGACGCTTCTGGACATGGGTTCGCGTCACCAAACTCGGCACGGTCTGCGGCGGTTAGGAGCAGCTTTTCGCCGGAGAGATTGACGCAACTGTCTGGACGTGGTGCCAGGGAAGGTAGTTTGAGCCCAGCTGAAAGGATCGTGAAATGTGCAGGCGAGGAACCCTCGCACTTGGCGGCTATTCAGGTTGGCGGCGGGAGTGATATCTACTTCAAGGCACACGAAGGAGGGTATGGATCTCGCCTGGACGATTGTGATGGGTCGCAAATTTCAAGACAGGACGGTTTGAGGACGTCGGAGTACATGGATGGTGGGGCAGATGATGATGTGCAACTAAGGCAACGAAGTGCGAAGTGGGAGGAGTCACAGATGGTGAGCGGAAATGTTCTTCGTGGGCCACATTCTGGACGCCTTGGTCCATCAAGAGAACGACATCACTCAGATCATATAGTGGGACGAGTTGTTTCTATGGGGGCCGAAAAGAAGGTGGAACGAAAAGACGAAACTTTTGAACGAGTGCAAACGACAGCAGGGCGTTCACCACGGGATGAACAAGACTGTCAACGGCCACATAGACTTGAGAGTAGCCACTACATGGACGGCTTCGGCAACCCAGACGCATCCGCGGTCCGACAAAATCTCTCCTCCCCTGTTGCCTTGTTGCGCGAACCAAACTTATCACCCATCCGTGCGCGTCCGCATCCCTTCGAAAATTCGGTTGTCGGCGGTGTGAGCGGTAATGGAGGAAACCTGGGTATCTCCTTGACGGGGATAGATTTAAGTAACGTATCGTTTGCTGTGGGGGGGGAAGCCTACCTCCAGAATCCACACGACGGTCTTTCCTCTCCGAGCCAATCTCAACCAAAAGACATGGATGCTCATCACCGCAATCTGAGTGGGCATGACAACACAATAATCAATGCTACAGATAATGACGGCGCGCAACGCGGCACCACGATCATGACAGCGGAAAACAGAAGTTCTTCGCCAAAAAGTTGGATTCTCGGAAGTTCAGTCCTGAATTTCCGAAATACCTCGGCAGGGAATACGATGAGTAAGACGATCGAAAAGGATCAAAGACGACTGAATATCAACAATGATTTATCGATGAAGCAAAGGTCCAAATATGGAGTAGAGGGGGAACCGGATGTACGTCAGCATCACCGTGGAGGCCAGAGCGGAGTCGATAACGAAAATCTGAGACTACCATCCGTGGCTGGCAGCGCCAAGGATCCCTTGGACGTCGACTTTGACGAGCTCCTTGGCGGTAGTGCGAGCTCCACTTTACCAAATCCGCAACTTCTCCGAAAATACCTTCGAGACCAAAGGCATACTGTCCGCTCACTGCAGGAGGGGGTCGATGAGTTGAGGACATTGGTATCTACCAAGATTGGGTGGCCCGATTTCTCAAAAAGGTTGGGAAACAAATGTGATGCTCGTGAGCTTCACGACATAGCAAATAGGGTTAAGGACCTTGAGGTTGCGGTGGAGAGCCTCACCCACGACCAGAAACGCCAGCAAAGTCGCAGCAGGAGCAGGAGTCCAAGTCCTGGCCCTGGTCGCTCGAGCCGCGGCAGGAGCCGAAGCCGTAGTCCCGGACCAAGGTCATTGAGTCCACGAGGCGTGCGTTTCGGAGGTGCCGCCGAAAACGAAATCCAAAATATCGTCGATGCTCGAATGCAACAATTTGTCCAGGACCAGATGGCAAAGCAGATGGAGAAAATGAAAGAAGAGATTAGGGACGAGTTGATTATGCTCGTGACTTCATGCTCAAAGCATGGATCTTGCGCCGACTTCTCAGTTATTGATGATACGGCTGATGGGTCCCTGCATACCAACAGCAAAAAGGCAAATAAATCACAACAAGTTCGTGAAGACCCTATCATTTCGGAGATCAAAAAATTCATCGAACCGCAGATCGCGGGTCTCAACACGCAAGTTCAATTGCTATCCGCGGCCTCTATATCATCTCCAGCCACCTCTGCCCGGGAAGTCCCCAAGAAAGTCGAAAAGCTTCTCGTACAGGTTGACAAGCTCCACGAGAATTGTCTATCCCTACAACACCAGATTGGGCAGGCATCAAAAAGCATTCGGACGCTTGAATCCCAACGGGGTAGAATGGGCGAGGTGGGCAACCTTTTGGAGTCGCTTGGAAGACAGCACATTGAGAATTCAAACAAATTTGCGGACATTGGGAAGAGGATCAACAAACTGGAGGCTAAGACGGAAAGGGTTGAGGTTTTCGTGGCGAAGGAGATCAAGGCGGGGTCGGGAGGTCGGTATATACCTTCTTTTGATTTCTCCTCCCTGTCTTGCAATGAACCTCGTTTCGCTTTTCCAATGGAAATGAAGTCATCGAAATGAAGAGAAGCGACACTAACATCTCTGAGTGCCTTTTCCCTTTTCTTTCCTTCTTCTTGTTTGACGTCTGCTCACATTGAAACCCGTGATATTGTCTTCCAAGGAAGATCATCGTCGAAAAGCAACTCTCGCAAAGCTCACACAATCCCCGAAGAGTCCGAATCAGAAGCTTCCAGCGCTGACGACGACACCAAACACACTTCATCCAAATCTCCACATAAATCCAGCAAAAAGGCGAAGAAGACGCCATCCTCAATACCCTCCAAGCTCAATTCAGAGATACGCCGTTACTTGAAGGACCATCGGGTAATGACCCGCGACGAGGTAGATGACGCCCTTGATGCCTTCCGGACTGAGTTCCGAGGGAAGGAAGGCGCCGTTCTGGAGCGAGTGCCACTGCTGGAATCTGGGTTGGTTGACGCGAGGTCCAGGATTGAGGCTTTGTTCGTTCATAACAAAAGACTACAGGATTTGGTGGAAGTACACATCTTGGAGGAAGAGGGCCGAGGCAGATCATGTTCACCTCGCCATACGAATGGAAAGGGGACGTCGGAATCTCCTAGTTCGATACTGAAGAAAGATGGTGTTGGTCAACAGCAGAAAAAGGGACAGAGTTCAAAGCAATCGTCACAGGCACAATTGTTGATGGAAAAAGAACAGCAACAACCGCAACAACAAGCCGTTGAGTCCGCATTCCTTAAGTGGCTTGAGCTTCTCGAAATCGCTATCAGCAAAACATCTGCACTGGGACTTAAGAAAGAAGAGCCGTGTGATGATGGCGAGGCCAGGAACGTTGCTGACCCAGTCAAGAAGAAGACTGAAGCAGTCATCACATCTTTGCAGACTTTCGTCAGAGAAACAGCGATGCGCACGGCTCTAGGCGAGGATGATCGGTTCCGGAGAAGACTTGAATCACTTTCAGATGCACAAGGGGAGATGCACCGCGACTTGGTCAGATTTGATAGGTGTTACCGAGAACTTCGGGACACCGTCGACGGTCTCAGGAAGGGTTACATTCGCGCGGAGGATGGAACAACGCTCACAGCTGAGGGCGCTTGTGACCCGGCGACTGATTATGGTATAGATGGCGAGGACCGAAACTCAACCTCCATAACAGGAAAACCGACAAAGGTTATCGACGTTCTCGGTCCGCAGGCCCTTCGGCAGGTTCAATCATTTGTGAACAAGCAGGTCTCGAGCAGCTTATCGTCTTTACAAAAGTTGCTGACAGCTAAAGTGGACACAGCTGTCTTGGAGGAACTCATGCGCCACATCGCCACTCGAGAAGAAATCAAGAAAACTGTGGATCAAAGATTGAATCGATACATGAACGGCAACAGTTCTGGTTCTGCAAACAACAATGGAGGGAACAAGACGAACGACCATATCTTCGGTTCGATAATTGGGGTTTTCGAAGGGAAACTTAGTACTTTGAGGGCTGACATACAGTCGATCAATGGATTCCAGAGCCAACTTCGGCGAGAAATGGACGAGTTGAAGAAGGAACCGGTGATGGCAAAAGATCGCCAAAACTCGCAGCATCAAGTGAAGACAAAAGGTGGGAGCGGCAGCCGGTCTGATGTTTCGATGCAGCAGGATATGTTGGCCCAAGTCCGCAAACTCGTCGAAGAACGCGTTCTTGACCGAACGACGTCCCTGCGGAATGATTTGAATGCCACGATGAGCAGTGTGAAGGCGGAGCTTTTCCGAGTTTTGCAAAGGCAGCAACGGCGGGAACAGCGACAGAAAGCCAAGAGCCGAGATGCCGGTCCTGGAAATGATGAGGACTATAATGTGATCCCCACACGGGACAGGGTGGATGACGAAGAGAGCGCCACGAACGACAGCTCCGATCACGTTGCTGAAGGAGATGCTGGCATGGCTGATGTTCCCGTTGCCGCCGAATCTGAATCCATCGACCAGGTTTTGTCAGTCGACGGCGAAAAGTACCCACAACAGAGAAGAAGCAACGGATCTTTGTGCTCTGACGGAGCCAATGAACACGGCGGTGGTCGCCATGACTTTTTCACCCAACAACAACAGCTGCAACACTACTCCGCTTCCGCCCTCACAAATCTTGCCAAGAAACTCACTCGCGACTTTGACGAGAAGTTGTTCTTGGTTTGCTCGGATTTGAGTGCTTGCAAGGCTGCGTATCAGCAGACGTTACTTGCGAGACGGATGGGGGGTTGTTACCAGCAGTGCGGGCAGTGGTTGTGGAAGTCTGGAACGTTGAAGTTTGGGTCCGCGGTGCCGTGGAATTATGAGACGTTGAATACGGGTAAGTCACCTTTTCCGATGATCTGGTCGAATAGAATGGGGATCTTCCTTCTCTCTTCTTTGATTTACCGACATCAAGGAGTTGGGGCGACACCGTTCAAACGATGCTTAACTATGCTAACCCATTCGCCCTCCCCTACCCTCTAAAATCCAGATCCTGACAACTTCAAGTGGGACCAAGAATCCACCTCCATCAAAGTAGGCGAACCAGGTCTCTACGAAATCACCTTCGGCTTCTTCACCAAGCTGAAACCCTCCATCCAGCTCGTCGTGAACGGCGAGAGTGTTCTGTCTGCTATCAATTCCCCGAGTTATGTCGTCCATCATGGGTCTGGGTTTGTCGTGAGTGGGGAGGGGAGGATGGAGCCGGGGAGCGTTTCCGGGTTGAGTTTGCTGGTAGGTTTGTGTGGAGAAAGGGGTTGGTGTGTTTGGCTTAGTTTGCCTTTCTTTCTATGGTATTTCGTGTTGGTTTCTCCTTCCAGCGTATTGCTTTCACTTTTCGGATTTCTAACAACTCTCCTTGATCTCACCCCCCCACCACAAACAAATCCCCCGGGACATCCTGTCAAACAGGACTTCTTGGCCCTTCCAGCGAAATCCACCCTCACAGTACATTACCACGGAGGAAAGAAGGGAATGCTGGGGCATGGGTTCTTAGGGTTGCGGAAGTTGTAAATTGTAAACATTTACGGAATAATTGGGCGATTCGGGGACCTGCATTCGACGTCATTCTATTTATTTGATTCTCGTGCCTTGTTTTGCAAACGATCTTAAGAAAGTGCTTTTTGGGTTCTCGCTTCCTTGGGTCTTCACCCTTTCTTCCAAGGGCGCGCTTGTGTGAAGGGAGAAATGTCGGAAATTTTATACAAGTAATGCAAAATGGAAAGAAAAACACTCCAGAGAATTGAACAACAATGATGGAGTGTCAAACACACGCCCTGTCCATACAAGACCCACCCTTTTCTTGCCCAACATGAAGAAAAGACACACACACACACTCACAAAGCACCAAATGAAACCAAATCCACCGTCTTCCAAATTTCTCTTTTTCTGTTCCCTTTTCGCTCAGATTTGACATGTTTTTCTACCTTTCCCATTCCGCAAAGAAAATCTATTCGAAGGCAGCAAACGAAACACGAAAACGACAGACACCCGACCCCCCAAAAAGTAATTGACACAAAAAACACAGCAAACAGAGCCAAGAACGTTCAACACCAAAAGAAAGACAAAGAATGAGGAAAGCCAATGTCCGTCATCAAGAGTAAACCATGCGAGAGCCAAAACACAGAACATAATTTCTTCGGCACCAAGGGGTAAGGCACGGAGAAGAGATCAGACAGCAAATCACAACTAAAGCGCAAAAAAAGAGCAGGGACAGGTTTTGTGTTTGGGGAGGGGGGGTGGACGTGGAATTTCACACACGCAAAAGTCATAGAAGAGGATAAAATCGGCATGAAGAAGCAGGGAAGGAATCCCATTGCCGCCTCAGAGGTACAGATGCTACAGATTTCTTTCTTGGTTTCAACTCATTTCCACATCCATGCCATCACGTTCCTCTTCTTGTTCTTGTGCACTCCCCCCACCATGATTGTTGGCCCTGTTCCGATCAGCGTATCCACCATCATCCATCCTCCCATGATGTCCGTTGCCAACAATTGAAGATGCATTGTTGGTCACATTGCCGTACGTCGCAGCAAAACTTGGAAGATGGTGCTGCTGCTGCTGCTGCTGATGCTGCGAACGCGGGTGCTGGTGGGAATGGTGTGAGTGCGGGTGTGGGTGTTGGTATGGGTGATGGTGGAGTGTTTGTTGTTGCTGCGTGTACATAACACGGGTGTGCTGGACGAACTCTGTGACCATTACACCTCCACTGCTGCTCATGCTGCCTGCCTGCTGATGTTGCCCTGATGATGAACCACCACCGTGCCCGTCGTCGGACATATCCATGCCATCATCCTCTGGATACTCCCGCTTCTTTCCTTTCCCACTGCTGGCATGATGGTGTGGTTGTTGTTGTTGCTGCTGCTGCATATTCGATTCGTAGTGTCCGGCATCACCACCGGCGCTGTTTGAAGCGCCATTAACAGCACCATTGTGGGCTGCGGACGACGAGCCAGCGGAAGATGAAGAAGGACCACCTACGCCGGGTGCAACTTCTCCTGCCGGATAGCCCGCGACGACTCGACCCAGCACTCTCTCCGCGCCATCAACAGTCTGTGAGAAGATGTTCATGATGCCCTTCAACATATTGGAAGATTCCGCAGCCAACGTCATCACCTTCTGGGCTTCAGTTTCCACCGCAGTAGCCTGTGGGTCTTGGGCGGAGGAAGATGAAGACGAGGACGGATTTGCACCGGAAGCACCTTCTGATGCATCGCCACTGCCAGCTGCTACCGCTGCTTGTTGTTGCTGCTGTCGTTGTTCCGAATTGAGAGAGGCCTATTGTGTAAATCGAGAAGAGTGTCAATGAACGAATCTTCTCCAATGCGCGTTGCGTGTTACAGAGAGGTATGGTTTGTTCATGCTTACCCATCTGTCCGGAAGGTTCAAAATGAAACCCCGAACACTCCTCCTCGCCTCCCCAGGCAGGTAGACGGCCGCGTACCGTCCAATGACATCAACAACTCGCCGTAAAGTCTCCACTACCTCTCTCTTGATTGAAGAAACCAGGTTGATCAGATTTGTCGTCGAAGAAGATGCCGGGACCAGGTTCAGATTCTGTGGGTCGTTGCTCTGTGGTGACAGAGGCGGGGTTGGTTGAGATGTCGATGATGAAGAAGATGACCTGTTCCGAGGAAAAAAGGGAAGTTGGGGCGGTCAGTTACAATAGAATCAAGGGAAAAGCGAGCGTCAGGTACTTCAGGACAATACTGCGACGACGGAGAGCGACGACGGAGAAGCAAGAAAGGGATTAATTGGTTCCCTAAACGCTATGTGCCTCAACATACCCATGACTTGTCCCGTTGAACATGCTGGAGACAGAGCCGAGCATCCTCGCCAAATAGTCTCGCAAGATCGCAATTTGATGGTCGATATGAGACGTTGCGTACTGTATATTTGATGGATCGAAAAATCCAATCGTAAGTCTTTGGGAGGAACTATGAACTGGAGCACAGCATATGCCCAATAATCTCGCGTATTCAACCTACCTGCAGCCACTGTAAACAATACTTGAGTCCTCGCATCATATCATCGCTAATGACCATAGTCCCCAGGTTCGCGCCGACCCCAGCGACAACTTGATGCCATCGACTCCGAGGTTTTCGATCAATGTGAGGCGCCGTGGTGGTGGTGATGGAGTTGGACGTTTCAGCTCGTCCCACCCCACTTGAACTACCTGCGCTGCTTGGTCCAGCACTGTGACCGGCATTTGCATTCCCACCTGCAGTATTCGACGGAAATACAGGGGAAGGTAGGGTAATGGACGGGCTATGCATTGATCCAGACATGCTTGAGGTGGTACTTCCGCTAGGACTGGGCGGGGGTAAAGGACTCGGCAAACTCCCTGCGATGCTTGGAGACGATGGAGGGAACGGAAGATGGATTGTAGAACCTGAATCCGCGGGAGATAAGGGGGGCGGCGTCATGCTCACAAGTTGTGGAGACGGGGGGATAAGGGGTTTTGGTGTTGTGTTGGTACTGATCGTCGGCAGCGGTACACTTGGAGGTGATAGGAGGTCGATCGAAGATGAGCTGAGAGACCTTGGCCGAGTAGTGGCATCGGACGAAGACGAGTCGGTGGAAGTTGGGGGTGGAAGTGCATTACCAGGTCCGATAATGGAGGGAAAGGATTTTTCCAGCCTGTCCAGCTGACTGCATGCAAACCGGTCTAAGGGAGCTAGAGCCGGCTCTAGCCTGTTAAGAACTGGTTTGGATATCGATCTGACGCCCGTTTCCACAGTTTCGGCAGAATACTAAGGAGCCGTGGAAAAGGGAGCGCATAAGTTTCTCACGATGTGCGATTTGGCGAGGATCGCGACGAAAGAAAGAACACAACTTACCCGTAAGACCGGGCTGACATTCTTGGTCGCTTCGTAAGCAGCACCGAGATGATTCATTGATCTGTTTACAAGGGGTATATTGGACACCCTTTGCATGAAGTGCTGTTCACTGTTGGCGGTGTTGTTTGCTTGTTCTGCATCATCTGAGCTGGATCGTTGTTGTTGCGGCGGTGGGAGTTGCGGTGGTGGAGGGAGATGGTTGGACAGCAAAGACGAGGAGGAGGAAACTGATGATGACGGTGACGGTGTACCTTCTGGTGGAGGTGGGAGCGTGGATTGCTGGTGAAACAGCGTTTGTAAATCTGCTGCAGAATGCGCATGTGCCAAAGGAGGCGTCGAAGCAGGGGCAACCATACCACCTTGGACGTGTGATAATTCATTGTGCAAGCAAGTTAGTCGATAAACCCGCTATGCAAAGGCAGGGCCAGGCGCTAACAAAACAAGGTTCCAGGAAACTTTACCGTTTGACAACGTCCCAAGGGCTTCCGCGGCCAGCTGAACATCAGGATCGTGCGAATAGGCGTACGAGGAATGTTCTTGAACGCGTCGACCTGGTTTTTGTTGGTTATGAGAGAAAAAGGACATGCCGTCAATATTTCGATCGCTGAACCTATGTTTCGACTTCAAATGCAACTTCCCAGTCCTTGCAACCGACTGAACGTCGGTTTGGCACTTGGCAACCGGTCAGTATATCACACCCACCTGGTCCATCATCCATATTGCACAAATCCGTGATACTCAGCGACGACCGTGGCGTTGTGGAATGGGTTGTCGACGATGATGAGGACGACGTTCTTGCCATCGCTGTCGTGGCAGGTGTAGTCGTCGCTTGGTTGTTGTGTGAAGACACATAGTCAACATGCATGTGATCACCCTGACCATTTGCATGGGCATGAACACTGTGGTAGTGGTCTAACCGATGGTGGTGTCCCGTCGGTACAGCACCCGGATGTTGTTGGAACGGAGGGTACTGTTTGACCAAGTGAGGTGGTGGGAGTTGGGAGTGCGGGAAAGCCCCATGATGAAAAGGGGATGGAAGAGAGGTTGGGGGCGGCGGGGGGGGATGCGGATGGTGATGACCTGCTTGTTGTTGGGGTTGCGGTTGGGGTTGATGGTGTGGGTGCCGAGAGTGAGGTGGGAGAAGCGGGGCGTGGAGGATATCGTTGGGGAGGTGAACATGTTGCGGGGGGTGCTTTCCGGGTGGGAGCGTGTACTCGGGGCCCATCATAGGTTGGTGATGAAGGTGTGGGGACGAAGTTGGAGGGATTCCTGGTGGTATATGAGCAGGGGCGTGGCTGTTATTGGTCATGGGCTGTATGGTGGTTGGTGGTGCGCTATTTGGGCCAAAGTGACCAAGTTTCGGTGATTGATGGTGAGGGGGAGGCAGAGAATAGGGAGAGTGTTGTTGTTCATCAGAAGAAACCATGGTGTCCTGTTCTCCGCGGGTGATGATGAGGAAGCGGAAGGACGTCAGTTTATTTTCTGGGTGAGCATTGTTCAGCGGCTGTTCGCGGGAGTAAGTGTGCCTGGGGCTTCGTCAGCGGTCGCGGGTCGGAGGGGCCGGGTCGAGAATCGCCAAAGGCGGGAAGGTGCGCCGCAGGGGGTCGAGGGGGACGAGCGGAGGCAGGGTGTGAGCGAGGGAAAGTGAAAGTCGGGTTTTTTTCTTGAGTTTTCGGCCTTTGAGATGGTCTCCTTTACTGGTGCTCGAGTGTGGGAAAACACGCCTTTCGACAGTGCTTGCTTGTTGGGTCGCACAACACACACAACACTCTCTCCACGGCATCTCGTGACCATCTGGGAACTGGGTCAAAATCCCCAGAACTGCACAAACATCTCATCTTTGAAAGGCAGAACAGGGAGACCCAGAGCGACGCAGAGCGGAGTTTCGTAACCGGTACCCGCTGGCGCTCTTCACGGGGCCTTTGTCTTCGGACTCTCCGACTCTTCCGACTCTTTCGGAGCTCTTTCACTTCTTTCGGATGGAATGTGAGAAGAATATAGAATATTATGCGCCATGCAGACATGCAGAAGCACAAGACTTGCATGGTTGATGGTAACTTCTGCATGCATGTCTCCCATAATCCCAGTTTTTTGGGTTCCAGGAATTCCGTTGAGAGAATCGTAGGCGGCAGGAATGAAAGCGCTTTCCCCAGCGATTCTCTTGTCTGAGCGTCTCAGACTCCCTCCTCCCACCTTCGCGTGACCGACCAAGATCTCTTTTTTTGATGGTCCAATCGAAATCAAGTGTGGCTTGGTTCTGGGATTTTTGGGTCATCCAGAGCGCTTACGAACAAGACGTTCTTGTTACTAATCACCAACTAATTTCGAACATATTACAAACCTTCCCTCCACTGTCTCTCCTTCTCGCTTGCGCTGTTAGAATGCACTAGTTAGAACAGGTGAAATGCCTTAGCAATGGACAAATGGACGTTTGGACCAAAGGCACTTGGTGACTGAATAAGTTGCTTCGCGGTTTCTAATCTATCAACATTCGAAGAACAGCAAGAAACAATCAACTTTCAACATTTTGGCTAGGGAATTGACGCTGACCTTTTCGTTACGACGTGTTCGAAAGAAGGAGATTGGAAGAAGGAAAATGTTACAGTAATGAGACATTGGAAGAGTGGACATGGAAAGGTATCCCTGCATTCGGTAAAGAATGGCAGTAAGACTTTTAGTAAGGCGGTTTATGTAAGTAGCAGAGCCACGTTCAATAGTTTTAGGTATAGAAAATTGTCCCTTAACCACGCATCTAGAGAAATGACAATAATAACACAGTGTCTATGTAAAAACTTCCTTCTCAATCATCGCCGCTCCGTCCTGTTTACTTTCTTCCAGAGTCTCCAAACCATCAACCACATTCCCACTCTCCCCTTCTCTACCCCACCCC
>JADGJF010000526.1:0-18646 GCA_027596845.1 Quaeritorhiza haematococci | reverse complement strand
GCCCTGCCCTGTACTCCACACCCCCCCCTCTCTCCCGTCCAACAGCTCGCGCATGATGGTGGAAAAGTGAAATGATCAATCGACAACCAATAGGGCGACTCCGGTCTTTTTTCCAAATAACTGACCCGTTCTTATTCTCGGCATGCCGAACATCTCGGGTATTCACTCACCCCAGTGAGAAACCTCAAATTACTGGGTTTCATATAGTGTCTATCCCGTGCGCCGGGTGATTGAGGAAGTTCACATCATTTATATGTATGGATCAGCCACATTCCCCTACCCCTTACCCTTTGTTTGTCCCGAGATTGGTTGGCCTTGATCTACCCAATCTTCTGAACCCTTGCCAAGACCCCTTCAGTACATATACAGAAATATTAGGTTTAATTTTGACCAAAGTGGCAAACCGCGTTTTTTCTCGCGTGTCTTGATGTAAAACGATAGAAAGCAGTTGTTCACAAGACGCTCTGCCCCCCAAAATAACATTCCTCAAAAAAATACGACCAATCGTGCATGCCCGCGATCTGGATCGAATGAACATGAATGAACGTAGTGAAACGGCCGAGGAATCGGTGCAGAATGAGGCGGATCTTGGCGTTCAACTTATGGTACGCGTTAATTACCTGACATCCCATCTGTTCCTTCCTGAAAATCACGCTCTCTACCATGTTTCTTTTAGCCTGCACGATAACGCCGGTCGAAACTCACCAAATATCTTTCTTCTCGCAACATTTTCCGCGTAGAGTGCATCGTCAACCGCCTCGGACACCTCCCACCCCCAACCCATCCCTCCTCACCTACAAGATTCCACATACCCGAAACCTCCAACACCCTCCAAACCTCACTCCCCACTCAAACCCGCGCCAGCATCCATCTTAAACATCCACTCAGCCAACACCAAATCCTCCCGAACACCTTCAACCGTTCGCTTTGGTAGCATTGAACTGGGTTCAGCAGCAAACCCACTCACCATCATTACCACCAGAGATAGCTACTCGGTGGACAATGGGAGTACCTCAACACCAACGGGGAGTTCACCCTCTTTGTCTAAACGCTCTCCCTCAGCTGGTGGGTTTTCTGCTTCTGTTGCGAAGTATACGCCGAGTGTGAGGGCTGATTCCGTCCAATCTAGCACAGGTAGCGGTGCTATGATCGGGGGAAAGCAGCAACAGCAGGGTGGAGCGGGCCCTGGCGGGGCGCTAAGGGTGGAAGATGCGGAGAGTTTGTGGGGTGTTCCGGTGACGGTAGGTGGGAGAAGAAACCCAAGTACGATTACAATTACAAGTACGACGCGGTCGGTGAGGTTGGGGAGTATTGTGAGGTCAAGTGTTTTCGGGGAGGATGAAGGTGAGTTGAGTGGATGTGGTATCCCTTGCTGGTTTTGAATTCAAACCGAGAACAATTTCTCTCTCACCCGCGCAAAATCCAGAATTGCGAATGAAATTTGAAATCTAATCGTGCACTCCTCACAACTAGGCCCCTCCACCCTGAAAATATTAATCCGATGCGAACGAGGCATCTATCTTGTCGGGAATGCAATGACCCACGACCCCAACCTGGGCCACGGACGCTTCGCCTGCCACTTCCCCGGCTGCTCTCCCTCCCGCATCACCCTCGACTCTGATCAGTTCTACATCCTCCCCGAATTCACACCACCCCTCCTCCGACCTTCCCGAAAAGTGAAAAAACCAAACGAGGAGAATGATGTGTTGTCGGATATGGAGTGGGCGGAAGATGAGGTACTCGCTCCGGCTCCTGGGGGGCACCATGGTGAATACGTTTGGGGGAGAATAGTCTCAGGGCCTCCGAAGGGGGTTTCGGGGGCTATGGTACCCAGTCCGATGGTGGTTGTTCAGTTTCGGAATGGGGCGTGTGATGTTGTAGGGGTTTCGTCTTTGATTTGGACACCGGGGTTGGTGCAGAATGTTTCAAGGAACTTGCCTCTACTGAACGTGCAGACGTTGACAGTCAGGAAGTTGAGCCGTGTTTTGATGGTTGGGAATATCATTGAGATTGGACTTGCGGTGGGGTTGGTAGTGATTGGTAATCGAGTCGCGGAATATGTTGACACGGACGATATCTTTTTGTATCTACGTGAGTATTGTGGGGGCCTTTCATCGCGAAGATCTTTTCCTTTCTCTTTCCTTTTTTTGCGTTTCAAATGCATTCTTATGACCGCATCGAACACTTCCTTTTTCCTTTTCGAGTGGGCATTCGCTGGTCTTCCTGACCCAAAGGCAGACGATTTACCAAACTCACCACCTTCATTGCTGATATAAACCCCGCCCTTCCAACCCCAGTGCAGAGAATCATAGGTTTCGCAATCCTCGCCGCCACTCTCCTCACCCTGAAAATCACCCTCCGATTCTTCCGTCGCAAACACCAAAAAGCTCTCCTCACTGGATCCCGATGGGACACCATCACATGGCTCATCGCCTTCAAGACAGTAACCCTCTGCTTTTTCGACTATGTGGCCCTTTTGAATCCGTCTGTGGGTCGGTTTGTTTTCGCTGGGTTGGGTGCCCTGACGAGGGGTGCGTTGTTGGTGTGGTTATACAGGCATCCAGTTACGAAGGCGCTCTTTCACCGGACATGGAAGGAAATTCGGGAAATTTCCCGGCCGGTGCCTCAGAGGCATCATCAGGACGGGGCTGAGAGAGAAGGGAAGGTGAAAGATCAGAAGAATGTTGTTGCTGGTGGACCGGTTCAGATAGCAAACGGTACCGGGGATAACGATAAAGAGCATCAACACTATGCGTCAACAGCCACCATGGTTTTTAAGTCGGCCGGAACCTTAACTAAACGGCGGAAATCCTCAAACTTTCCGTCATCTTTTCTTATTTCGACCTCTTCTTCGTCTTCTCTCTTCCCGTCGCCATCGTTGAGTTTCCCACTGCACCGACGCATCCAAACGCAACATCGACCGTTCATGCTGATCTCAATAATATGGTTCTCTTTTATATTGATCCTGATGGGCTTTGAGTTCTTCAGAGCCATTTCGAACCAAAATCCACTGTTTTCCGTGACGGAGCTGACATCGCTGCGTATCCTACTGGAGAAAGAGCGATTTCTATGGAACTTACCCCCAAACCTCTTCTTCGGACTCCCCACCCCCCCATCAACCCCTGCCGGACCCAATACTACGACCTCCACCACCAACACCACTGACAGCACCACCATAATTGGCGACAACCCCTACATCCTCGGCCAAACCAACCTCCGCGTCATCCTCGTCATCATTGACGGTATGCGTTCAGACTACATGTATTCCAACTCAAAAATGCGGAATATCATCACGTCGGATTGGGTATCCCGGGATTCACTTCCGATTAAACCGGTGAGGGTACAGTCACCGTCGATGTCTGTACCAAACTGGCTTACATATCTGACGGGTGCGCCGCCGTGGGTGCATGGTGTGGTTGGCAATATTGGCGCACAGACGACGGCTTTTGATAGTATATTCTCGTTAGTGTTGAAAGCGAACAAGACGGCTGGGTATGTGATTTTTTTTTTTTCTTGAGGCGTTTTTTCTCATGGAGGCATGAAAGCGGATAGAAAGACTTGGATGTGATTTCTTCTTTTCTCCGTTGGGTTTCTCTTGAAAATTTCTCACCTCCTGAACACAAATCCCTCCCTCATCCTGGTTTGACATAACTCAAAAAGTCTTACCGCCTCCTCCTGGTTCTCCGACCTAATCCAAGGCTACGTGACACTCCCCAACGACCACACTAACGACGCGAGCTACCCGTATCGCAGCCCGCAAGGTCTTCCCGACTCCCAGGTCGCGGATATGCAGCGAACAGTCGCTCTGACGGAGGATATTTTGAACAAAGATGGGGCGGCGAAGAAGTTTGACTTTTATTTGGTGCATTTTTCGGATGTGGATACAAGGTGAGCTTCAACTGAAGAGGGGCAAACAAAAGAGGGCAGGAATGGAATTACGTGGAAGAAAGACAGGAGAATCATCAAACGTTTGCGATTTTCTGGTGTACTTTTCAAATCCTTGGTTCTCATACCTGGAGTATGTTTATTTTCTCCCTTGACAATGCGAACATTTGGGATCTTCAGAGGCCACTACGACGGCGTCACAAAGACCTACAACAAAGCCGACACATACGAATCAGCTGTCACAACCAAGGCACAAGTATGGGAGCGTATCTTGGAAGGCGTTGGAAATGACACTATTGTCGTCACTGTCAGTGACCACGGGCATGTTGGTAGGTTTGATGTTGCACGGGGGAAGAGTGTGCTCTGATTTCCGTGTTGCAGTACTGTTTTCCGTGTTGTTAAGCTTGTCAACTGACGAGGATACCTCAAACATATGCAAATATCGGCACATGACAACAAAGACTCTGGAGGTATGTCATCTCGTTCAGAACGAAATGCTAACGAAAGTGAAGATTTTCAAGCTGTAAAGTAGCCCCTCGACATATTCCTCATAGCATTTATCGATTCATTCATTTTGCAAACCGAAACTTCACTAGGCCACGGTGGTTCCAATCCGCTTCTCATGAACACCTTCGCCCACATCTACAAAAAAGACTCCAACTGGCGCTCAGTCTCTCCCCTCTCCCCATCTTCGTCCTCTACCTCCATCGACAGCACCGATGCCGCCCTCGAAGCCCTCAAAAGACTTCAAATCTTTCAAACCAAAACAAGACACGACCTCGAGGATCCTGCTCATCAGAAACTGATGAAAGAGGAGGAATTAGGCGGGTGGGCTGATTCGATTGATATTGCGCCGACAATTTGTGGCTGGCTGGGTATGTTGGATCTGTGTTGATTCGAATGCGTTTGTTCGAATGTGGAGATCTGGAAGGAGATTTGGGAAGGATGGACGGGATGGGAGCTCGACCCTCCCCCACGTCATTCGCGACAAGAAGTGCTTTACTCATCAGTAACGTCATTTGTCCCCTTTTTCCTCGTTTATCTTTTTGCCACCAAGGTCTCGCACCCCCATCCACAAGTCTCGGCGCCATGCTTCCCGAACTCTGCGCAGTTCTCAACCAGAACCCGACATCCTCCA
This sequence comes from Quaeritorhiza haematococci, assembly GCA_027596845.1. Classification (NCBI taxonomy): domain Eukaryota; kingdom Fungi; phylum Chytridiomycota; class Chytridiomycetes; family Quaeritorhizaceae; genus Quaeritorhiza; species Quaeritorhiza haematococci. Next base: position 13,623 of record JADGJF010000526.1, on the reverse strand, counting down.
GCCCCAACCTCTGCCAAACGATCCTCCGCAACTGGCAAGTCCAACAATCCGCCCTCCGGCAAGCCGTCGCTCGCACCCTTTCAAACCAAGGGCCTCTCTTCCAGTACCTTATTTCTCCCTCCATTCTGTCATCCTCCTCCGATTTCGATAGCCAGAAAAACAACGGGACCAACACGACATCTTTGGGGACGACTGTGAATGTGCGAGCGTATAGACATGAGGTGTCGTTAGCGTTTAAGGCTTTTGCATGGCTGAATGGAGTTTTCACGGGGGTTTACGCGGTGGCGGCGTTTTGGATGGTGGGGGCAGCAGTGGTACAGTCGACGGGGGTTAGGTTGCCTGTGGGCTTTTCGCTTGCTGTTGCGCTGGGTTCCGTTTGTCGGTGGGTTTGGATCAAAATGACGAGACTGTCTGGGGCAGGGAAAACCAAGGCCGATTCGAAAGGTAAGGGCGCGGATGGAAAGGTTTTGAAAAAGGTCCCCTCTGCTCCAAAGATGGTTGAAGAGGGCACTTTCGAACGATTCAGCGCCCGTGGAGGGCGTCAAGGAAATGATGAGGTCGTCGCCGCCATGAAAATGGATTTAGAGATTGAGGATGTGGTGGAAGTGAGAAATTGTAGACAAACTTTGGTGATGATGATCTTGGCCACGATTGCTTATTACGCCATCAGTTTGGGTGCGTTCTTAGTTTACTGGAGGGTTGTTGGCAAGCCGCTGTGGGATTTTACGCTGGTGCATCATCCTTATGGTACGTATTCGATAGGTTCAGGCTTGACTACTGGACACTCTTGCTTCAACAATTGCTTTCTTGTTAGCAGCACCTTCCAGAACTAACGACCAATCCCACACGATTCATTCCATCAAATATCATGAACAGTCATCCCGCAGATGTGCTTGGCTGCCTTCCTCCCCGGATTTATCCTCGAATGCCTGACCCAATACTTCATAACTTCCCTCTGTCAACAAACACCCCCACCCTACACCCAGTCGCCAGCATCGCCCTTTTCTCTTTGCGTTCATCTATTCCGCAGAACGATATACTGGATATGCACACCATGCTGCTGGTCTTCCCGTCGAGCTCGACTGTCTCACACGACTGTCTCACCGCCTCACTCGGAATCCTCTGGTGGCAACGCAATCAATTCAGAGGGAGGCAACGCATCAGATCCCAACCTCCCATCTCGGTTCATACGCGTGCGGAAAATGCGAGTGAATGGTGCTCACAGTACCGAACCTACCAAACATTCAGGGGTGTCACAATCCGCCACCTCAACCCCCGCTGACACCGACAATAATCGCGAAGTCCTTGTGTTAATCAAAGATAACGCACATCATTTACACCTTGCCCACCAACACCCCTCGGGCACAATGAGCGCCGGCGGCAGCCTGAATAGGAGCCGGCCTGGATCAGTGACATCCCAACCACCGCAGCAGCACCAAATGCGACCTCGTTCGGTTTCTTCGTCCATTGCCGAGTGGATCAAGCGACCCAAATCCCTCAGCCGTGTTTATATAGACGAGGAGGTGGTTGTTGAAGATGGATCGATGCATAACAACGGCAATGAAGTCAGGGTGATGCAGAAGGTCACATCTGGGACAGGGGGAGAGAGTGCGGTGGAGGCCCACCCTTCTGACTCGCACAGGATCTCCTTTGATGCAAGCCTTCCAGTATCAGTCCAAGACGGTACTGTGAGGTCGTTTGACATACCCCAAAATCAACACATTCGGTCTCCAAACCTCCAAATGTACCTCTGGTTTCATGTTTTCGGGTTCCTCTCCCACCTCGCCTTCTCGCTTGCAATCGTCATCGGAACAGCAACATTCAGTGGCTTAATACGATACTCAAAAGGTGTAATTTTCATTGACGAGGAGTTTTGGGACTTTAGGTTCCGGATGCTGTTGTTTTTGTTTTTGGGATTGCCAGCGTTTGTGGGGAAGGTTGTGGCTGGGTCGGTTGTGTTGGCGAAAACGAGGTATTCGGCGGTTTTCCTGTGAGGCAACAACTTGAAGGTGGAAATGTGGACTTAGGTGTCGAATTCATGCGGTGGTTCGTGGGTTTCCCCCTCACATACTGTATCTTAGATGCGCAAATAGTTAAGTGTCAGTATCTGTAATCAGTAATAAATACAGATTGGAACTATAACAAACAAGCAATGGCAGCGACTTGAAGGGTGTGTCTCAATAACATATCAGTAGTAGGAGAAAAAAGGCAAATTACTGGAAATTACGACTACAATAGAGAGCTCGAGCGTAGATCATAGTGTGTCTCCCGCATTTTGAAGAAAGCAAACCGGACGCAAAGACATGCAACAGCGTTGACTGTCCTCATTTGGGGTCGTTTTGAAGTGTCGTTTTCAGCCGAAGGCGATTAGGCCTGAAAGACAGTGAGCTGCCACTATGACCATATCAGAAATGTGCAAACGAGAAACCTGCGAAAAGGGAAAAGGGAAAACCCGACCGAATGTGGACTATGGAGAGTCCGAGCCATCCGTCTATTTTGGATTTCCAAATCCTCTTGATCATATTGATAAACATTGAGCTCTAGAACCACTCGAGCAGATATGTCATTGTCGTGGTTCGTTCCATCTCAGGGGATTATGTGATGATGGAGTCTCACAAACGATGGCAGCGGGGTTGTTCGATCCAATTGTCGATTTTTGCAACTCCGCACTTTGCCCACCTGAGTTGGAAAGGTAATGCCTGCGCCATGTCGTACAAGGACATCTGAATTTTATTTTTTTTGGTTCTCAAGTTCAAACTCCAGTCAACCACCGACCCCGACAGAGTCGCTCGGCCATGGATGCCAATTCCGTCTACCAGCTCTTCGGGGCTACCTATCACGCAGACCCGAACGTCCGCTCACAAGCTGAAGCGAACTTGAAACAGGTATGCATCTGGGTGCTAACGGAATGACACTGGTTTTCACTTCAATGACGGCACACTGGAGCTGCTATCGACGGAGACTAATTTCGTTCTTCTTTCGTGGATCCATTCATCACTCCGTGGGGATTCGATGCGGTTTTAGGCGGAGGCTGCCGACGGTTTTTTGGCCATCTTGGTTCAAATCATTGGTGCCCCTGAGAGTGACAATACGGTTCGGCAAGCAGGTGGGTGTCTCGGCTTTGGATGATAGCGTTGAGGAGCACGTGGTGACGGGTGTAGTTTGCTCGAAGGAGCGGGAAGTGAAGGAGTGGGAAGTTGAAAGGGTTACGGCTGGGGAGGTGGGTGCTGGGTTAAGGAGTTACCTGTATGAAAAGGAGGAGTTCGAAATTGGAAACGGACGGCCTGTGATGTGGTGTGCAATCGACAGTCAGAGAATTACTTGCAAGAACAATGTCTGACACGTACTTGCCTCGCAGTTTCTATTTATTTCAAAAACAGAGTGTGCAGAGCATGGAACCCTAATCGCGTGAAGGACCACCACATTGGTCCTAACGACCGCGTGGTCGTTAAGCAGAGCATCTTACAGTTACTCGTCTCCGTCCCACAAAATGTTCGGTAAGTTCGGATTGTGAAGCGCGTAAGGGGGTTGGGGGTGACGAACGAGCGGTATGGGTCTGCGCAAAGTGATGATAATCATCCCAAATTCCTCGAGCTGTATCTCTACGATACCGTTTTGGTGTCATTATGGCGATGCGAGTTGAATTGTAGTCATAGTTACACTGATTGCGCTCTGACAAGTCTATGAAGGCAAACCGATTCTTCAGCGGTATGATGATTGACTGGTTTGAAATTCCTTTCTTTCGTTCACACGCAATGTCTTTAGACTCCAACTCGCCACAGCTTTGCATGAGATCCTCCTCAATGAATACCCCGACAACTGGCCCGAATTCGTCCCCAACATTCAAATCCTCTTACAGTCGACGGATAATCAACACGCCATCTATGCCGGTCTTGTGGCCCTTCAACAGGTGGTGCGAGTCTATCGATGGAAGGCCTCAGGCAACCGTGAGCCTTTGAACCAGATCGTTGCCCACGTGTTCCCAGCTGTGCACTCGATTGCTGCGAAGTTGTCTCAGATGGACAGTTTGGAGGCGGCGCAGATGCTTCACTTGGTGCTGAAGACGTACTATGCGTCCATGCAGGTTGGTGTTATTGCACGTGGGGAAGGCAAGGGAGGGATGGTCGTCCGTCTCTTTTAATACCCCGACATCCCAACTGATACATTGTTCACTTTTGGGACCTCGTCACGATAAAAGTATGAGCTCCCAGAAGCACTCCGGAAACCAGAAGGGCTGGTCCCATGGGTCAACGTCTTCATGTTCGTCATCCAAAAGGAAGTCCCAATGGACGCGTCGATGCCTCAAGACCCCGCGGAGCGCGAGAAGCACCCATGGTGGAAGGCCAAAAAGTGGGCCTATCACTGTATATATAACTTGTTCAGCACGTATGTAAACTCCCGTCCTGTTTTCGTGTGCTTCGGCGGTACAGGGCGGTATTGACTCATCACGTTCTTTTCTTCACTCCTTTTTCGTATTCTTTTCACATTTCATCGTGTGGATGTACATCACAAATACAATATAATGCTTGTTATCTGCGTCGCCCGCAAATTTCAATGGTACCCCCTCTCTGCGTTTCCGGCTTCAAAACTCGCAACTGCGCCCTCAACGTTACTGCGAACGCGTCTGCGGGACAAAAGTTTTGGGAACCCTTCCTACTCGAAAGGATCAGAGAAGGCCAGCTCGTATAAGGAGTTCTCGACGTACTTCACCGAACACTTCGTTGACAGCATATTGCAGTCGTACCTCAAACAAGTGGAAATGACAATTGCCGGTGTGTGGATGTCGAATCGGGTTATGCAGCAGCTGGCTCTGTTCTTGACTGAATGGTATGGAAACCAAGACACAGTGTTCAGGGCTTTTTCGTTTTTATGGTGGATGGGGTTTTGGTTCTTCCAGCGGATGGTCCGGTGGGAACCAAGTGGTCTGACGTTCTGGCTTTCGATATTTTTAGCGTCAAGCGCAAGAACACATGGCTTGCACTGAAGCCCCACCTTGGAACGCTCGTCTCCAAATTCATCTTCCCCATGATGTGCTTCTCGGAGGCCGACAGCGAATTGTGGGAAAGTGATCCGGTTGAGTTGATTCAAAGGAGGATGGGTAAGCATTAACGACTGCTTTTGCATCGTTCATTTACGTATCTTACATACCGCACGTTCCGATCGCTGACCTTGTGTGTTTTTGCGGAACAGATCCCCTCGAAGACTACCGCAACGCGGCATGCGCCGCAGAGGGTCTCTTGACGGCGTTGGTGAAGGTTCGGTTCAAGCAGACGTTCGTGCCTGTGGTTGGGTTCATCAACGGATTGCTCACAAGGTGAGAGTGAATGCGTTTAGATGACACTACGTGATTCGTTCTTCCCCTTTCGCCTTCAAGATTCCTAACGTGAAACCTGCCATCCTTCCAATATTCCTTGTGACGAAAATGATAATCAGTTACAATGAATCGCCTCCGGAACAACGGGATCCTCGTCAAAAAGATGGTGCCTTGTGGATGATTTCTGCCATCACCGATGTCATGTATGCGGTAAGTCTCCAAAACTCTCCCTCGGAATCGGGCTCGGCAACAGTAGCACCCTGCCCCCTTGCTGTTCTGTTCTGTGGCATAGATCCCTAACCCTCTTTTGTCCATCATCGAAATAGAAACAAACGGGCGCAGAGCAAATCGAACCTTTCCTCGTCGCCCACGTCTTCCCCGAATTCAAGTCCCAATACCCCTTCCTCCGTGCCCGTGCCTGCACCACTTTGCTCCGGTGCATTCAGCAAGATGAGATGCAGTTCTCGCACCCGGAACACATTGCCATCGCCGTGCAATCGGTGCTAACATGCCTTCAGGATCCGGATATGATCGTTAAGGTGTATGCGGCGCTTTCGCTAACGCCTTTCATGGATTACGGCCAATACATCGCAGGTGAGCTTGCAGGCATGGTTGGAGGTGGAGAGGAAACGAAAGAAAGGACGGATGTGATTTGCGAAGTGCACCCGATCTGACTCTGACGTTTTGCGATTTCAAAAGCTCGCGAGGATATGAAACCGCATGTTTCGGCGATCATGGCTATCTTGCTGAAGTTGACAAACGAGATCGATATGGACACCATCACGCACGTCATGGAACAGATTGTGGGCGTCTTTGGTGAGCAGATTGCACCATTCGCCCTTCAGCTCGGTGCCGAACTGGTAAGGATCCAATTGCTATTGGGAAATCCCCTGTGCTTTGCCCTTACTTTGAGTGCCGAAAATTTCAACAAAACGTTCCTAATCTGAATTGCTCTTTGCGTAGACGGACTCGTTCTTGCGCATCATGGGCGAAGTCGAGGCTGCAGAAACAGATAACGACGATCTCGACATCGACGAGCAGACCGACAAGGTCATGGCTGCCTCCGGTCTCCTCAACACCATCTGCTCGCTGATCACGTCTGTCCACGAATCCAAGGAGATTCTCTTGCAACTTGAAACCGTCGTCGCCCCCGGTATCCAGTTCACACTTCAACACAACGTCCTCGGTAAGGATTCTTCATCCGCCTTGTGGCAATCGAAAAGGGAATAGTCGAGGAACATTTTGCTGATACTCGTCTCTTTCTCAAACTTCGTTCTCCAGACCTCTACGACTCTGCCTTCGAAGTCGTTTCAGCGTTTACCTTCTACGCCAAGGTGATCTCGCCAACGATGTGGGCCATGCTTCCGCACATCTACCAGGCGTTCAAGACTGATGGCGCCGACTACATTGAAGAAATTCAACCGTCCCTCGACAACTTCATCCAGTACGGCAGTGAGGTTATGGCAGCCAACAAACAGTATCAGCACATGATGTACGACATCATTGAGACGTTGTTCAAGACACGGGATAGCGGTCAGGAGGAATTGATCCGGGCGTGTGAGATGATCAACACCATGCTCTTCAGCTTGACGGGGCATATTGATGAGGTAAGTGTGGTTCATGGAATACTCGGGAAGAGTGATTTGCTTCATGTTCTGTGAGAACATGTGCGACAACGAAGGCAACTAACTTTCCTTGGCCCTTTTCCGCATCCCTTTAGTATGTTCCCCAATTCCTCTCGTTCGCCTTCGAGAAGATGAGAGACGGAGAGGACAAGGACAAAACGGTCGCCTACAAGATCCACCTCATCGAAGTCGTCGTGTCGTGCATATACTACAACCCGGCCCTAACTTTGGCATTGCTGGAGCAACACCAACAAGCATCGTGGTTCTTCACCATCTGGTTCCAAGAGCTGGGTGATTTCCGGAGAGTTCACGACAAGAGGTTGGCGATCTTGGCTCTTTGCAAAATTATATCATTGCCGGTGGACAAGATTCCTCCGTCGATTCAGCAAGGATGGGGTCAAGTGTTTGCGGGTATCCTCAAGTTGTTTGAATCGTACCCCGAAGCTCTGAAAGGTATGTGGTGCTCTCTCTCTCTTGCGCAGTTTGATCTACCTCCCTGCGATCTGCATTGATTTCTAACAAATCCCTCCGATCGCCCATCGCAGAACGCAAACGTGTGGCGGATGTCTTCTCAAACGACGACGACGAGGACGTCTTGGAGGAAGAAGACGACGACGACGACGAAACATCAGGAAGGGCCGGCACCACTGACGAGGTTACCGACGACGGTGACGTGAAGGATGAAGATGACTCGTATCTTGAATACCTCACCGCCCAAGGCCGGAAATTAGCCAAGCTTGCAAATGGGGGCGGTGATGACGATGATGAGGACGACGATTTCGGATTCGGAGATGACGATGATGATGGCGAATATGGGTTCGAGTATGACGATGGGTTGATGGAGGACATTTACTTTACGACGGCGTTGGACGAGATCGATCCGTACATTGTGTTCCAGGACACGATGTCGCGGATGCCGGCGGAGCAGCAATCGTTCGTTGCACAGAGTTTGTCGCCGGAGAACCGGGAGCAGATCAACAAGATTATGGAAACGGCAACACAGAACAGGCAAAAAGATGCTGCAGCTTCATAGATGCTTCATAGATAGTTTTTTGTTTTTATTTGCTTTTTGCGCCTTTTTATTTGGTTTTTCGATGATATGTGAGTTTGGGGAGTATTTTCCGTAGAATAATCTTGCGGTCAAGTCAGCTGTAAACTGGCTTTTTTTAACTGTCGCTGTGTTTGATCAGATGTGCATATCGAGAATACACAGATTTGAATGTGTGCGGTGTTTCATGCCATTAGGCCAAATATCGTTGGCAGAGACCAGCGAATCTTCCTCCATTCCTTGGTTCCTTGCGGTTGTTCTCAAAGTAAAATTGCAATACAGTGCAGACGCTATTTGTTCTTGTGCAGCAGGAACGGCGGGCTGGACACAAGGCTGGACACAGAGAACAAGGGGTGATCAAGGCGAAAAATGGACCATTTTCAAGACATTAAGAGAAAGGTCGGGCAAATTGAAGGCGAGATGAAAGACAGCCCGTATCGAATCGCCAACCTTTTCGCGGACCATGACACAAACGAAACATAAAAAAGCAAAGGCAGAAAAATCGTATGAATCCAACACGTACGTCCAGCGGAGTAGACTGCGCGGATTTCCAAAAGTGGTTTTGAGGTTGCGATTCACTGGACTCGGTGATGCTCGCATTCTGTTTGAGCACTGTAGGTATTGTCACCAAGGTGTTGGTCCTAATCTACAGGTGTACATAACGTGAAACATTTGAGAAGGGATGGTTGTATCTGTTGAGTGAACCCGACGAAATGTGATGAACGGATGGAATCATGACCATTGGTAGGAGCGAAAAAGAACCGGAAAACTCTTAAGGGAAAAGACTCATATAGCTCAGCATGAATGAAAACGTGGAATCATGATGATTTGTAGGAGCATTAAAGGACAGGGGCCGAGGAAATTGGGTGTTATGAATCTTCAAGAAGATCAAAACATCGAAATTAGAAAAAATTCATGAGGCATGGATGAAAACATCACTTGGTCTCATGTTCAAAGCCCTTCAGTGGAGAACCCAAGCATCAAAGTGAATGTCAGTGCCTTTCTCATTTTGTGCCAGTGCTACACACACGCTGCCCAATGAAAAGCGAATATTATGATTACAGCTCTGAATTAGAGAACCCGAGCACCAATCTCGGTGCATACGCATCAAATTGAATGCTCCATGTCTCTGTCATTCTGTCCGAGACCTCGTCGAGACTATTTCATTTCGCTACCACAGGATAACTTATCAGAGAAGTGAACGACAATTTGCAGGAGCGAAAAAAGATCAGGAGACTAGGGAATAAAATGGTTAAATTGGTGTTGATGAAACACTACGTTTCCTGGATTCGATATTAGAGAATCCGAGCATCGATCTCGGTGCATTTCACACACTATGTCAGCAGCACAACTTCACTGCATATGTAAGATGCAGTCTATGCTAATTTATCGCCCCCTTATGAAAACAAAGCTTACTATGACAACAACAACAGCCCTGAATTGGACAACCTGAGCATCAATCTTAGTGCCTTCCAAATCTGGTGTACGTGAAGTTCAACCTGAAGAAAGATAGAATGATATATCAGTCTCAGACTGTGGTGTCGACTTGGGGTGTGGATGATACCTAATAAATGAAGACAATGAAATACCGGTACACGGTTGAATGACCACAATTCATGGGAGCGAAGAAGAACTTCAGCGAACACAGAAAAGGAAAAGACTCATAGGGCATTGTGAGTAAGGTGGCAGTATTTGAAATGAATGAGAACCAAAAATACCACGTTGGCAAAATGAACTGGAGAACCCGAGCACTGATCTCGGACCCTCTCGCATGTTATGCAATCATTGCACTATCCGCGTGTGTCCATATGATAATGTAATATAATTCACGCATCTTGAACCTGGATTGTAACTCGTCTCGGACTGTTGTACCCGGCGTGTTGACCAGTGAATTCGACGAATTGTGGTGAACTGGTGGAATTATAACTATTCGTAAGAGCGAAAAGAACCCAAACACAGAAACGGAAAAGACTCATGGGGGATTGACAAAAGCATTATGCCATCTGCTTATTGGAGAACCCGAGCATTGATCTCGGTGCCCCTCACGTTCTGTGCGAGCGCTGCACCCCATGCTGCACCATTCTTTATATTTTACTACTTAAATGGAAAAATAAAATCACCGTAATCGACCAACAACTTCAAAAGTGGTGACTACATACAAACCCAAAACTGGAGAACCCGAGCATCGATCTCGGTGCCTCTCGCATGCTAAGCGAGCGCTCTACCATTTGAGCTAGTTCCCCATTGCTAATGCATGAGTTTTATAAAATATGAACAAAAAGCTTAATTTATTGATGATGTGCTTGTGTGACCAACTCTTAAATCCTTGTGTGACCAGATTTGACTTTAAAGTGTGTAACAATTCTCGTGAAACCATTTGTATATGCATCAGGTGACCACAATAAAGATGTAGGTCGCTGTTTGAATTTATAGGAGGAAGAGAGAGCTGACGTGACTTGTGTGTGATATTGCGAAAAGTCCAGCGGTCTATGTATGCACGACAAACCCAAAACAGGTGATGGTCACCACTCTCTCTCCAAAAAAAAAGGTTTCCAATAAAGGAAACCATGAGACCCATTTTCACAACAAAAAACAACAACGACAAAGTCACTCTAAATATTGTGCGCATACCTACCGACAGACCGTGTACCTACCTACTATAGACATAATCATTGTTGTTTTGAGACCCAGATGAAGCCAAGGAAACGCGAAGATTGATGAAGGATTGCCACGACCACCAGAAGTGAAAGCCACGAGAGACTCTTGGAGGCAGTCTTCGAAGGCAGTCGAGTAGTTGTGCAGCGCGCTTGCTTGGATGGAGGTAAAGGAAGGAAGTGTATTGGTGCACAAGTATAGGTGTCAAAAAGATTTCCCAGGAGCATGAGTGCACGGAACTTTAGAAAGCGTGGGAATGGGGAACAAAAGGAACGAAGGGTGACTTATGGGAACTGTTAAGAGTTTGCGGTTTCTCATTTCCGGTTGCTCCCCACTTGAACCTCGTTTCTTATATACTTTACTTTCTTTGACACTGGGGTGGTGGCTCTTCCAGCAGCAGTAGCGGCACGCGTCTGAATTTGAACTTGTCACCATTAGCCCATTTCCGTCGCGTCGGCATTCGAACTCCGTCAACAAGCAACTAGAATAGAAACCCGTCCCGTCCGATCAATCCTCACCTCCGATCTTGGAGAAGACGGCACTCAACGGCGGATTGTTACAACAACCTTCACAACGAGGAGAAGCACAGCCGTTTGCGCCGCGAAACCCAAGCCGCATTTAGCGAAGCCCACTTTTGCAGTGAAGGAGAGGAGTGTGCACCTGACCTTGCACCAGGTAACACAGCAAAATTTTCAAACCGTCTGTCCCCGCCGTTTCGACCAACCAGATCAAATCTCCTTTATCATCCAAAACCTCTTTGACCAGCCCAGTCACTGACCAGACCCCTATTTTCTCGCACCGACAACGTACTCACCGAATCCCCGCCCGCCGCCGCCAACTCCCCGTCACTGCCCTACTCGCGCGCCCGTCCTCGGAAACCACATCACCTACCACCACCACCGTCGCCCCCCCAGTCTCGAAACGCCATAGTGCTCCCACGCATGCTAGCAGAACCAACAAAGTCGAAACCCCTACCCGTCCCGGCTGGGCCCGCCGCCTTCGCCTTCGACAGAGAAAGTCCGCTTTCCCATCTGTCCCACGATGACTTGCCAGACTTGCGAATCAACGCTTATGGCGAAGCCGACGTCGACAACCCCTTCGGCTTGCCCTTCAGGGTTGAGGACGTCGTCTCTTCCGTCGATAACGTCGCTCACTTAATGGACACGACTTCCCTCTCAACGAAGGCAGATCTTGACAGGCGCGCAATGTCTTCTAGTGCGGTTGCAGACGCGGCTATGGTTTCTCTTTTGCAGCAGCAACAGCAACAACAACAACCACAACAACAGCAGCAGCAGCAACAAGAGACTTTTCAGAATGAGTTGGGCAATGGGAGTGATTTGTTGTGGAAACAAGGATACCCAGCGGTCCCAGGGGCCGACATGATGTTGGACGATGACGACTACTCCCTCTCTTCTTCACCTCCGACGCTTACTGCCGCGTCGCCGGGCATAAACATCGTCAATCCTCATCAAAGTCATCATCACTACCAACAACAGCAACAACAACAGCACTTTAACCTCTTCCAGTCACAACAACAGCAACAACACACGTCCTTCCCAAACTCTTTACCATCACATCCGTCTGGTTTCTCATTCGCAGCCTCAGCCTTGTCATCAACGTGGTCACCCTCATCAGGCTTTCCCACGTCATGGAACCTGTCCTCACCTGTCGAAAGCAACATCACCTTGGCCCAGTCACCAACAGACAACATATTCCCCATAGACGATATCACTATCGGAGTTGATCCGAAGGCAATAAACCCCATGTTGGCCGAGATTTCACCAATGGAGGACGTGACAGGTAACAGTAACATGAAGATGTCAACAGATACCCTCGTAGTAGATAACGACCCCTTCGCGGCTGAAGACGACTTCCCAGCACCACCAACAGTCCCATCAAACGCCTCCTCGCTTTCGACATTATTTTCGTCAGCACGTAACTCAATGTTGGGTGTGTCAGTACCAGTACCGCCTTCAGTCGAAAATGGGTTATTGTTGTCAACATCAGCACCGACTTTCTCTCACCTCAACAGAATGAACCAATTGAGCCAGGATGCATCATCGTTATTCGACTCACAACCTCTCGCGTCAATACCCGCCTCCCTCCCAAACTCAACACCGCTCACGTCCTTGGTTATGGAATCGTCACCATCACCACCCAACTCTTCAACAAAATTGATGGGAAGGCGAAAGTCATACGCCGGGTCGAGAAGTGCCTCCTCGTCATTGTCCTCATCGTTATCTGCATCGTCGCAACGATCCATATCGCGGAGTTTGTCTGTAAAACGCAGACCTTCTTCGGGTGGGAGATTGTCAGTAACATCCTCGTCGGCGTCATCTGCGTCCACATCACCTCTGTCAGCTTCGTTCCCAAGGACGGGTGCGACGTTACCATCGGCGTTTTTGTTTGGAGAAGAGGACGGGGATGGAGAGATTGAAGGCATCGAAGAAGTCTCGGATAATGAAGAAGACCCGTCTTCCGACCACTCCTCATATGGTGGGAGCAGCAGCACCAGCAGCCTCAAAAAGAACGGCCCCACATCCTCCTCCTCCTCCACCTCCTCCCTCGCAACCTCCCCAACCGACCCGAACGCAGTCAACGGCCCTCTAATAACCATCCCCGCCATCCTCCTCACCCCCACCGAAATCGACTCCCTCTGCGCCCGCGCCTCCGCCCAAGTCACCGAAAACGGCGGCATGTACGGCTGCGTCTGCGGAAAATCCTACGGTACCCTCGCCGCCCTCAAAAACCACGCCAAACTCCACACCGCCCGCGAACGCAACTTTATATGTGAGACGTGCAAGAAGGCGTTTCTGAGGAAACAGGATTTGAAACGGCATGAGACGACGCATTTGGAGGATTATCATCCGTATTCTTGTGAGAATTGTGGCACTACTTTTACGAGGAGTGATGCGTTGAGTAGGCATATTAAGGCGAGGAGGTGTATGGATGAGAAGGAGTGATTGTGATCTGGTGGGGGT
>JADGJF010000525.1:0-18721 GCA_027596845.1 Quaeritorhiza haematococci | reverse complement strand
CCCCCCCTTCCACCCAATTTTCTTGTCATGGAATCGATCTCGTTTGCACCACATTTCACTGGTCTACGCTGAAAGCCACTCAAATCACTCTCCTGATCTGATTTCCTTGAAGTCCTTGAAGTGAGTTCGAGAAGTGAGTTCGAAGTGAGTTCCCTTCCACTCGCCGTGTCAGACTCTTTTTTCTTCGCTAAGATCGTGGAAGATGAAGGACATTAGGCCACACCACAATCATCCTACGATTGTCGCCGTGATGCGAGAATGCTAACACAACATTCTCGAACTCGTTGCTCAACATTAACGGACGATGTGGAAAGAGTTCTGAAACACTCAACTTCAACACATCAAAAACCGGTCCGGTCTTCAGACACAACGACATTTTGGGAGACCTAAATGGGTGAAAACGGGAGAGACTCGCATTGCGAGGTGTGCCATTGCAAAAACAAGCAGAAAACCTTCCAACCGTCACAACCGTCAGGTCCAAAGATCCGCCGGAACGACATTTTGGGCCGCCTGAAGCGGTGGAAACGATTCCGAACAATAACAGCGCAACCCATCAGAAAGCGCCTCGTTTCAGCATCCTCAATGCACATGATGAAATGATGGTCCCTATACGACCGCATGTTGGATGAGGCGAAAAGACAAAACGTGCGCAAAAGCTTGTGAAGAACAACGGCAGAAAAAACATCAACGCTCAGTACCAGCATCAGCAACACCCTGGATGTTGCGACAGAGGGTGGCTGTCCGCAGGTGACCACATGTCGAAGTGACCTGAACAGGCGAAAATGTATGGTGGGAAATCCTTGCGACCAACAACAGCAAACGTCCCTTCTACGCTCAAGAGCATGCTAATAGGATGCGACAACGGCAGGACTTGCCCGGAAAGTCGCCAGCAGCAGATGATTTCATCATCAACAGCACACTGATGTTGCCATTGAGGGCCTCATTAGTTCGGCGACCTCCAACAGGTGAAACTACGTGATGGATACGACCAGCAGCGGGAATGACACTCGCGCTCGAGTGCATGCAGATGGAGACCGTCAGAAAGGTGACAACGGTCTGGTGCTGCTGTAAAGGTACAAAAACAATTGAGTGCTCCAACCCAGCGAAATGCGACAGGCATTGATGTCGACCCGATTCACCGGTAGCAGCAGTGAATGATGCCGAAACCATCGCTGGAGAATGCAACACGTCATGAAACGTCGCTCTGTACTGGTTTCCTACAGAGTTCAAACCAACTTTCCTTCTCCGCTTCTCCGCGGACTGGCATCTTGGTTGACATTCCAACACGACCTTGCATACACAACTTCGCACTATTCTAATTTCACTCCCTGTTGGTCTTATCATGATCATCGTTGCCCTGAAGCATCGCTGCATAATGGTTTTGTATGGCGTTCAACCGAACTTTCCTTCTCCGCAGACGGGCATCTTGGTTGACATTCCAACACGACCTTCCATATACAACTTCACACTAATCTACTTTCACTCCCTTCCACTTTTCTCATATACATCATTGAGATACGGGCGCACTGTAACGACAATTCAGGACCTATTCAGGCACCGGACCTTGTTACTGGAGAAGCCCACATACTTCGACCTGGGGAATTCGGTGTGAAACAGCTGTCTCGACCGGACTTCCATTGAACAAGTATTCACGGGAAAACCGATCAATAAGAGCATGGGCAAGTTGGGCATGGTGGTTTTTGGACGCAGACACCCTTCTTTGGCGCCCGAGGACTCTGAACACAAGATCAGTCTTGATTCGCAGGGGACGGGGAGGACAAGACGCACGGAAAAAGCGCTGGACAGCATGATGAAAGCTCCGAGAACATGGAAGGACGGGGATGGGGGGAGGGAGAGCAAAGGCTGATGACGTGTAAGCTGAGGGGGTAATGGGAGACGAAGAAGAGGATGAAGGACGTCCCCCCTGCTCAACTACAACAGCTAAATCCGCGTGGTTGAGACGGCCAAGGACGTTGACACGGAGGCGAAGGGGACGGCGTCTTTTGGAACGGTCATCAACGTGGGGGTGAGTGTCGGCGCATGGCAAACTCATGGCAAAGTCGGTCATGGCACGGCGCCGGATGAACCCCGGGGATGGGATTTTTTGTGGCGCTCTGTGCAAGGTTTGTCCGACGCAGATTCGGGGTCGCTTTGGTCTTCTGACTTCCGGTCTCGTCCGTCGACGTCGCACAATCGCAAGAAATCGCGTGTTATGACTGTTATCAACGAAATCAGTGAAATCACCTGAACGTGAGCGCTCACTCTTCCTCCACCCCCCCCAAAAAAGGGGGAAAAAGAAGTGTGCTTCCCCACCGACCGGAAATCCTATTTAAACCCCCCAAGTTCTCTCCGAAATTCCCCATTTCATCCCCGCATAGATCTCGACCTCTTCAAATCTCTTCTCCTCTCTTCTCCCACTCTCACCTCGGCCCCCTTCTTATACCACCGTCTGCCACCTCGTCGTCCCTCAATAATCCTTCAACTTTGCCGGGCGCCATCGCTTCTTCCTTCTCTTTTTGCGCCGAGCTAAGGTACGGTGGGGTCACACGTCGGCTCTTAGCGTGGGTTGGTGGGAATGGGTTCGTTTCTTTGGGATTTGGCTGTCGGGTCCTTCAGACTCGCAAAGTTCTCCCCCCTCCTAAGGGTGCGGCAGTGACTCACCGTAATGGCCCCCTCCCCGCTTTATCCCAGACTTGCAATAGGTCGGTTCCCGCGGTTCTCCCCCACTTCGTCTCCCATGAACATCCTCCAACTTCGCCCGGTCTCCACGTGAATTCATCAGAAATCCGTCGTTGGCACCATCCGCGGAATGTACTATTAATCACACTGTTTGTTTGGCCTTTTCAATTACTGACTGTGCCTTTTCATTTTCTCTGCTTAACTTAAACTGCTCGCCGTTCCGATCAACCTTCACTCCACCCGAGCATCTCCTTCGCATCAGCATCCACACCACGAATATTCCTACGCTCTTGGAATGCTCAGATCGTCTGGAATCGGTTGCCAACTTTTCCTCTCTTATCAGCTGGTCGCTTGTTTCCCTTTTCCTTGTTCCTTTTAACTAGTTAGAGCATAGATCTAGACTGATCTTGGAGCAGAGCATTTGGATAAAATGGGAATAATTCGAGCGTCTGCGAACAGAACATTTTCTCCTGATGTTCACTCTAAATCGCCTCTTTTTAAAATCTCCTTTGTCTTGTGCGTTTCTCGATATTGCGAAGCTTGTTGAAGTAACTCATTGAGGCGACCATTTTAGAATGGTGATGGGAAAAGACGAATTCTTGCAACCACGGTCGTCGTCGACGATCAAACGAGGTGAATCACTCCCGCTGCGCACGCAAAGTCTGAATGCGTATTTATTTGTGCTTCATGTACTTGTGGAAAAGAGATGCGTTTCTAAAATGTAAACCCAAACTTTGCTCTGTCTATATACTCTCTCAACTTTGAAATGTACTAGAATTACTGGGACCCCCCAATCTTAAACAAAGCACACTCCGTCTCACACTCGCTCTCCCTCATCTCCGCGGAACACCATTCCGGGAAGTCAAAGACGCTCCCGCCCTCCAAATCAGAGTCAGCATCGGACCCAAACTTCATATCTGGGTAAGAGAATTCTTTAATGAACATGATGGATTCGAGCATGCGAACGGGTTTGTTGTCTTGAGCGGTGAGTGAGACAGAACCGCCGAGGAAGGGGCCCAAGTCGTCGGTGGCGGGGGTGATGGCGAAGATGTTTGTGGGGGTGTTGGAGGGGATGTTTGGGAGTGGGGGTTCGCCTGGTTTACACCCAAAAAAAAACAAAAAACAAAAAGGATTAGAGAGATTTTTATCAAGTTTGATTCTCGTCGTTCCCATGAAAACACCAAAACAGACATACCGACGCCAATCGGGTACCCAAGCGGGTCCTCGTTTGTGTTTGATGCACCAGCGAACTGGAATTTGGCCAAAAAGTCGTTTGTCCATGTGCAGATGAGGGGAGTCTTCTTTTGGGAGCAGCATTGGCAGCAGCGTTTTTCTGAGGGGAGGATTAGGTATTTGATATCATCGACGTCCAACTAAAACAAGAGGAAAGATGATTAGAAGAAGTGAGGACGTAGTAAAAAAAATGAATGTAATAATAGTAAGGGGGAGCACTCACCAACGTGCACTCCTGAGCAAAGTCCCCCTCGGCGCCATTATGGGTGCAATAAAACGAGTTCCCAGGATTCGCAGGGATATCAACCCTCTTCTTCCCGCCATTCACACCGGCCGTGCGATCATAGTAGATTGTTGCATCGACGGCATAGCGGATGCCGGAACCAAAAGTCAGGAAGGATTGGACGAAGGGTCCGACCATTTTTTCGGGGAATTTGAAGGGTGTTGATAGGGGGTTTGCGGGAGTTGTTTCGGCATTTGGATCGGAAGGGGTTTGTTGGGGGAGGGAGAAGGCGAGGGAGGCGGCGCCGGCGAGGAGGGCGGCGATGGGGAGATGGATGTTCTTCATGTTTTGTGGGTTTTGTGGTGGAGTGAGTGCGTCAGGGAGTAGGTAGTAGGTATTCAGAGTCGCATTCTAGTGAGATGCGGCGGGGGCATGTGTGTGTTCTTATAAACAATTGAGGGTGGGATGGCATTTTAGGTTAGGTTGCGACTTGAGACTTTTGAGAGGGACGTTCGTTCCTAAACAAAAAAAATTTGTTTGAATCGAGAATGTCCTAAGCGCGCGCTCTTAGAAGCAGCGAATTTTGCAAGTGATTTGCACTCGCAGTCGCAGTCAGGAGACGCAGACGCAGGCGGGAGAAACAAAAACAAAGGGAAACCCCGTCAAATCCCATCAGCTCAGCGGACACACAGCAGCGGACACACAGCGGACACACAGCGGACACGCACACGATGGCGCCGGCACTGGTTGGTGGTTCTGAGAATGCGTGCGGTTTTTGTCTTTGGACGGGTGTGTTCGACCGCGAAAATTTGAAAATTTTTCACTTCTTGGGGATTCTTTGCGACCGGTCTTTGAAAGAAAGACAGAGGATGGAAGAGTGCATCAACCAACCAACCCATCCTCGGACCTGTCTGACCTCCTGACTGACCTCCATCCCCTTCAGCTTTTCCTTCCTCATACCCTGCTCACCAGCCTGCTTGCTCACACCCATTTCGTTCGTGTCCGTCTTGTCCGACTTTTTGTCGGGGTTTCAAATTCAAAATCATCCGTCCCTTCGCGTCACTCTTCGCGTCACTCCACTAGTCACCTCACTCTCCCTGACACTACACTCTTGCGTTGAATTTTTCTTGTTTCTCCGACTCAACATGGAGTCAGTCGAGAATGTTGCGAGGGCTGTTGCCAAGTATCCATTTCGCAAATGGACTATGTTTTTTCAACCCTAGTAACCTGTTCTCTGCTCAACAAGACATGGTCAACCCTCGCGAGGCCTCACAGTACCCAACAGCATCGACAACACGGTGGTTGCTTGAATAAAGAAGCACTTGATTAGGGTGTGGGGAGGGTCTTGATGATGATCGTGGTCCTGATTGAAGTCTTCGTCAAAATCCATTTTGCGAGATTGTGCTAGGAAACTGTTTCTTATTGCTTGGTCGAAAGACTATACATAAGTGTGAGGGTGCTGTGTGCGACATCGTTGTTGAGTTGTGTTTGAGAGCTGGTTTTTGAGAGTCCAGTTTGTGAGGCTGGTAGCAAAACATGTTCCAAAGCAAACAATACCTCTCCCGTCGAACCCAACCGGGCGACTTCAACCGCTTCGAGTACCTCCAAGAACTTGTCAACGAATTTCAAGTCTCGGATGATCAAGGTAAAGAACCAACCATTCAAACCCCCCGTTCCCTGACCCGTCTATTGGCGTGATGGTTTCCCCTCCATCAGCTACACATGCAACACATGAAGCGGCCACTTCCCCACCCTTTACCTCTTGGCTCTATGCTATTTTGTTCAAATCAGGAATCGACTGATGAAGCGGTGCGCGGGTCACCGGCGTTCATCCGGGTCTTAACGACGTCTCTGATCAAGCACGTTACGTCCCAGACGCGCTTCGCAAACGGCCCGAAAAACCCGCTCGAACCGTCGAGAGACCTGTATCAGAAGCAGGAGGAGCTGATCCGGTCGGTCGTGAAGCCAGTCCTCTCAAAGTTCCTGGGGGAGGAGGCCGACGAGGCACGGAAACTCGAGGTTCTGTACGCGTGCCAACGCTACTGCGCGGACGTCGGGTTCCCGAAAGAGCTCCTCGAGCACCTCTTTCGACTTCTCTACGACCAGGAGATAGTCGAGGAGGGTGTTTACTGGTCTTGGAAGGGGGATGAGGCCTCGGGACGGGAAAAGGCGTCTAAGAAGGAGGCGATAAAGCAGACGGCGGGTTGGTTCAAGTCGTTGCAACAGGAAGAGTAGGGGCCTCTGTTGCACGGCTTGACCAGTGGCGGGATGAGATTGATATGAGCTGGGAGTTGGGGGGTTGGGAGGGTTGGGATGACGAAGCCCCTTAGCTTTGTTTGGTGTATACTCTGCCTCGCCCGGTTTTTCTACTCTTGTTGTTTTTAATGTAGAACTGTTTTTACGTCTTTCGACATATGTGTTTTCTTGGGGCTACAGCGAAAATTCATTGTTGGATCCGATACTTCTTTCTTCACAATAATACACGAGCAACCCCTGGCCGTTTTGGCAAAAGATTCTTACTGTGCATGTTGCGTTCATGAAAGTTGGTTACTTTACATAATCAGTCACCACAGAATGAATGCTCAGTCAGACTTATCGTTGTCCTGCGTGAGCATCACGCAAAAAGGGCCAATCAGGTGCCAATCCTTCTGTCATTGAAATAGGGATATTGATGAACGAACCGTCTCAAGCTCATGTAACCGTGGTTATGTTGCTGACCCAGAGTGATTGATGAAGTGAATCTGAACCTAAAACAACCCGATGCCGACTGCAAGGTATTGATTGATCTGGAGCCTTTTATCAGCAAGGGACCTGGTCTGGGCGATATGGTAAGCTATACCCGGCAACGGCTCACTGTTTATTGTGAAGTCATCCTGGATCGCGGGAGATCGCGGCGAGGACTAGAATTGGTTGGAGCGAAGACAGAGTAGAAAATGATGGTGGATGGACATTCAGCCCACAACAATTACAACCGCGATCTCTCCTCCCGCTTCTCTCACTCCAGCGTTGAAACATTGGAGCACATCTTATTTGGGTGTGATATCACAGAGCTGCAGGTTGACGATCCCAAAAGGAGAAGTGCCCTCTGCACCTTCGAAGACCGGTCATGGGGTGCGATTATGTCGGTCTTTGCGATGAGGCTGTTATGAAAGTGTGTCTGAGCATGATTCTGTGCCCGTTCACAATCTATGAAAAAGCCAAACATAAGACTTTCGTGCAATACATTCAATTCGATTCTATTCTACTCGCACTTTCGACCGCTAATCCCAGATCATTTTGTTATGACTCAACAACATCGTCCACGACCCTCTCACACGCCCCACATCCCCAATATTTTCTCATTTTCCGCCAGCACCCTCCGCACCATCCCCATTCACGTTTTCCGTTTCTTTGTGAATCCCGGACGCGAGCAAAATGGGTAAGATGCTTTGCTGACTAACTAAGGATATGAAGGCGCAACCATGTGTATCGACCCGATGTCCAAGATTCAAATAAGCCTACGGTGCACCGCTTTTCATTCTTTCTCGTACTGAGGTCCCATCGTCGATCCAGGCATCCAAAGAATACAAGTGATAAGGGGGTTACTTGTTTTATCCATTCTCTTTGACTTGAATTTGAAAAACAGCCTTAGAAGAGACGTGGGTCGGAATGTTGACGCAAGTTATTGTCAGGGTATCCGACATGCCGGCACTTCGCCGTTTGTGCTTGAATTAGGAAAATCGACATCAGGAGGAAAGTGGAAGATGCGACATATTGAGAACTGTCTTTGTGATGCTGTTGCGGTCTACAATGCAAATATGAGGGATACTAAGAAACATGACCCAGAACGACGCCACCACATCCGAAGATACCACATCCGACGATAGAAGAACCGAGGATGGGTGTTTTTTGCTCGTTATTTTGCTTTATTATGGTAATAAACATCCAAGTTCAATCATCCTTGATTCGTGATTGGTGATCGGAGGGTTGAATGCTTTTTTTTGATTCCCCACATCCGTTCCCTCGCAACTCAAACATTCATCAAAATTCATCAATAAACATCCGCACAAATATTGTATGGCGTATCAAGCCGCTCCTCAGGCATGTCGTGAATTCCTCCTAGGAGGAAATTTATTCCTTCTGTGAGCTCGTGACGACTGTGGGTGCGCATGCCGCATCATCGCAGGAGACTGCAGCTCCTGCAAAGGCCAGAATCGAGGGGTCGGTGATGGAGTGGGGTTCGATTTGGGACGTTGAGGTAACGTGTCTTTTTTGTTTCTGGGGGTTGTTTGGTGTGTTTGGTCGTTGATTGATGCGGAAGGTGTTGCCACGGGTGCACTTGAGTTCCAGGTTTACTCACGTATTGCAATTTGTTTATTTGGGATTAATAAGAGATCATCCTTACGGTCGAGGAGCTCCGGGCTGCCTCTGGGGAGTACGTCGAAGAGTTGATCACGTGCTTCTTTGAGAAGTCAATGGAGAAGAAGCCGGAGTTCGTCCGGAAGACCGCGGAGTTGTTTGTTGATCTCTTTAAGAAGGAGGTGGTTGGTGCGGCGGTGTTTGAGAAGAGGTATGTGATGTTGCGGTTTGTGTTTTTATTGGGTTGGGTTTGTTTTGATTGTTTTGAGTGCTTTTTGGGAATGAAAGCATTCTGACCTTGGATCACTTTCCTCATCCTATTGTAGCCTCTGCTCCTTCATGGAGGTGATTGAGGACGTGTCGATCGATGTTCCGGACGTGTACAAGCGTACGGGAACCTTCCTTGGTCGCCTCGTGTCTGCCGGGGTTGTGAAGATTTCCGCATTGCCGGAGATCTTTATGCCCTTGACTGACTCACCCGCCATGAAGCCCCCGGGTCCCAAGCTTCTGGCGGAGACTCTTATCAACATCCGGGAGACGGATGGGACGGAGGTTCTTGAGGGGTTAGTTTCGTCGTCCTCGTCGGCTTCGGGCAGTGGGAGCGATGAGTCGCTGTCGTCGGTTGGGGTGGTGGATTGGAAGTTGTTCTGGCCGGCTGATAAGCGAAACGACGATGCGGTCGCGGAGTGGATAATTCAGCACGACTTGTTCGTGTTGGATCCAACCCTTAAGATTGTGAAGGGTTTAAAGGGGCGGTTTGGAAAGGAGGGGGTGGAGAGTGTGGCAGTCTCGGTCACCCATAGATGTGTGGAACTGCTTTCTGGAGATGGCGAAACCATTTGACGACTTGGTCTCCTTCGGCTTTCCCACGCCAGACCCTCCCTCGCTCTTGGCTTATTGGGAGACGTGCCTTCAGTGGGTGACAGAGGCAGTCACGACCAAAAACCTCACACTCAGACCAGACTGTGAAGAACGGGTTGTTCAAACCATCCTGGACTTCGTCATCCCCAAGCTCGCGGTAAAAGTGTGCCAAATTCCTGAATTCAGCTACATCAAAAAAACCCTGCACAACCCGCAAAAAAACTCCAGGTGGCCTTTTACATTCCCCTTTGCAGGAAGTCACTAGTTGGCTCGACGTCGCTGCCCCCTTGGAGTACAAGCCCCCCAAAGATACCTCTTATGAGGGGTCCGGACAAGTCCTCAGCTACCTTGCCATCACAATGTCACAGCAGATGAGTGCCGGTCGTCGGAAAGGTCTTGGCATTTTTACCAACATGAGCACCATTCAGTTTGTCCTCGTGGATTGCTCAGCATGCAACTACAACCCCCGCTTTGACTTCCTTCCTACCGGGAGCGTGAACACACTGAATTCAGGTTCAACCGGAGGATTTTCCCTTCTCTGTGCCGTGCTCCAAGGGCCCCATGTCAATACTGGGTTCCAACTTCAGCAGTTGACGTTCGAAATCGGTGGTGAATCATACCGTGTGCGACGACACCTTGGGACCGGAGGATGGAGCAACGTTTACGAGGTTGTCAGCCCACGTCAGGAGCACTTTGCAGCAAAGCTTCCGAGGGACCTTGTTTCAGATGCAGCCTATTAACAACTGTACTCGGAGTCCATTGCCATTTGCCAGATTCGAAAACATCTTGCAGAGAAGCAGCTCAATTCTTCCGTCCTTCCATTGGTTGTACACCCGCAATCCAGTCAATCCCAGACCCCTCCTCGTCGACTTCGGGATGGTATGTTGATGAATCCCATTGGTGTTCCGCTCCTCGAGCAGATTGAGCGTGAGGCTTCAGTAGTGAATGCGCAGGGGGGGCAGACTCTGGATCCGTCACGCTTCCAAAGAGCTGTGTGGAAGTACGTTGAGATGATCATTGACGCTATCAGGGACATCCACACAGCAAGCTACATTCACAATGACTTGAGACCACACAACATCATTGTTAATGACAACAACATCATCATCATCAACTGGCAAACAGTCTCAACCTCGTTGGCGGGTACCACCCTCACCACCATATCAGGATCGACACCCTTTCTACCAAATCGGTTTCTCGCAAGCTTCACCCTCCCTGACCACATTGCTCTGGGATACCCCGTCAGGGTGGCAGACGATCTCGAGACACTCACGTATGGTATCTATTATTTGTTGACGGACGGGGAGTTGCCGTGGGGTGTCAAGGCTTTTGACAGGAGTCGTCCAAGGTCCCTCTTTGCAACCGCCTAAAAGATCCTAACCACACGCACAGCTGCTATCCGTGATCTTGACCCCGAGGATCCACTCTCCCTGTTCTACAAGGAGGTGATGAAAGACGAGACCGGGCGTGTCGAATATGATGAATTGAAGAACATTGCTAGGAAGGCGAGGGAGGGGGAAACTCGCCGTGAATTTCTTCAACCCCGATTGTAGTGTGGTGATTGTAAGAATGGGTTGATCGGTTTTTTGTTCTTTTTTTTTTTAGCTTTGTAACGGATCCGGTGTCATATACGGTAAAAAAGCATGTCCGAAATGTCAAAGTAAGTGTCCTCCCCCCTCCCGTCCTCCTCCCCTCCTCACAATTCTGCTTCGATCAACTCACTCACAAACCCTATCAACCCACACTGTACAGCGGAGACAAAGTACTGTTCGGTTGAATGAGGGGTTTGAGGTGGTTTTGTGAGATGAGGTGTGTCATCGCCGCGATCGGTGTCGCCATCGCCGCCGCTTGTAGACCAGGTTGTGCCATTCGGAACCTCATTAGGGACGAAGTCGAATAAGTATGGTCGGAAGCTTTTCTACTTCTGGGAATGCCAACGCCATCACTGTTCCCAAATTCCAGCGGAGTTGTGGAGGCCGCTGGGCACGGAATTCATTCTGTGCAACATTCAACAGAGTTCGATTCTTGCGGGCGACTGCACAAACACCAAATCTCCAAAACCAAACACTGGAGACACGTCGGTCTGGTCAAAAAATTCCGATCACATTCCGATC
Source organism: Quaeritorhiza haematococci (assembly GCA_027596845.1). NCBI lineage: Eukaryota > Fungi > Chytridiomycota > Chytridiomycetes > Quaeritorhizaceae > Quaeritorhiza > Quaeritorhiza haematococci. The sequence goes on along the minus strand of JADGJF010000525.1, from coordinate 7,273 downwards.
ACAGTCAGCAGCAATAGCCCCGATCACTCCTTGAAAATGAAACACGTAGTGCTCTGGGTCTTCATATACTTCGTCGCAATCTACGCGACATTACGCACACACGCGTATCCGAACCAACTTTACGAAAGACAAAATGACGGAGCTGATACCAAAGTCGAACCCGCTGCTACCACTCCTCTCACCAACCTTACGGTACCAAATCGTTGGATCCTGCGACTCAAAAGCAAGCCCATCATCGGGCCGGTTGGTGCCAAACAGGCAGCCGCCGTTGTTTCCGCTATCGAAATGGATCGCGTGAAAGACATCACCGCCCAAATCAAGGGAGCGCAGCTCGAAAGACAAATCCAAATCGGACTCAATTTTCGCGCCTACTTCTTGTCTGGTCCTCCGAGTATGGCCACGGCATTGCGGAAACGCCCCGACGTCGCGTACGTGGAGCCTGACGCGGTCGCCAAAATTAGTGCGATCCAGACCACTGTGCCTTCCTGGGGATTAGCGGTGAGTTTTCTTTCCGTTCGGACGTGTAGATACTTTCAATGGACTTGATTTGTCAAAATGATCACCTCATATGCTTTCCGTCGACATTCTGAACGTTCTGAACGTTCATTTTCGCGTTTTTGGGACACCAGCGCATCGCCCAACGTCAGAACAGCCAAGCATCCACATATGCCTACCCAGACAGCGCAGGATACGGCGTTGATGTCTATGTGATCGATACAGGGATCAAAATTGAGCATCCTGACTTTCAGGTGGGTTGATCTATAACAGTGTGCACGTTGATGCCTCGTTTCAGTTCAAACGCGATTGAAGACGCGTTATTGATGGCCTTTTCAACACCAAAAGGGCCGCGCGAAATGGGGTATAAGTTTTGTTGAAAATGGTTCAAGAATCGACGGTAACGGCCATGGGTGAGTTCAGCATTACCTCTGGCTTTTTCGTTTATAGCCTGCTTCGCTTCCTCAGTTCGACATATTGACCATGAAACCTCCTTGTACCCTATATTCAACAAAGAACACACGTCGCAGGCACCGTTGCTGGACTTTCATTTGGTGTTGCCAAGAAAGCCAGTGTAATTGCCGTTCGAGTATTGGACAGCTCAGGAAGCGGTACGAACACGGCGGTCATCAGTGGCATTGAGTGGGTGATAGGGCAAGCGCAAGCTTCCGGACGCCCGAGCGTGATCAATCTGTCACTTGGAAGTGCATTTTCGTACGCGGTTAATGATGCTGTCAATGCCGCCGTGCTGTCTGGTGTCTACGTCGTGTCTGCTGCAGGGAATAGTGCACAGGATGCCTGCTACTTCTCGCCAGCTTCTGCTTCTGGATCGTTTACTGTCGGCGCATCTGTAAGTTGGTCATGGCGTTTGTTCCAGTCCAAGACTCTGGGTTCTCGAGCTTTGACCGTGTGATGGAAGGATGGTCGCGTTCTCTGCCTAAACATCTCTCTTGATTTCTGCCTTTCTCAGGATGCCTACGACTACTTGGCTTATTTCAGCAATTGGGGCTCGTGCCTGGACATAGTCGCTCCTGGGGTTGACATTCGAAGCGCAGATATCAATGGTGCAGGCGCACTCCCATCTCGTGCAGACAGTGGCACTTCAATGGCCGCTCCTCACGTCGCCGGTGTTCTCGCCCTCATTCTCGGAGAACAACGATTCACGTCCGTTGAAGCTGGATACAATTACATCAGATCACTTGGAACCAACAATGTGCTCATGGGATCTTTGTATGGAAGTCCGAATAAACTACTTTTCAACGGCGGTGAAAACCCGAGTGCCATCTCAACCACCACAAGAACGCCTACACCCACAAACGCGGTTACGGTCGTCGTCACTGTCACCTATTGCCCGACATCATCTTTCGGGTTTTCGACCTCACGGCTCTCATCTCCAATCGCATCCGTGTTCCCGTCGAACTCTCCAACCTGGACTTCCTGGACTTCAAGGTCGACGTCTACCAGTTCGCCGACAAGGTCGCCCACCAGCTCACCGACCCGGTCAATTTCTTCAACACTGACTTCGTCGAGCAATTGGACTTCCTCGCGCACTCCTACGTCCACTGGAAGTTGGTATTCTCCATCACCCAGTCCGACCGGACTCCCATCTTCCAACAACACCTGGACCATGATTACGACAACCTTTGAAGATGAAAGTTGTTCAGGTGGGGAATATGTTTCTAACGTCTTTTGACTTTTGATGTTGATGAACGAGTGGTACTTCTGCTTTTGGGTTTCCAATTTTCGCCGACTTTTTCTCAACAAATCCATGGTATGCTCTCTTCCGAAACTTTGTCAATCCGTCACAGGGAGACTCCTCAGTTACAGTGCCAACGAATTCCGTCTCGAAACGATCGGAATAGCCAACTGTTCCCAAGCTCGGGAATATGTAAAGAACACGACATACGACTTCGACAAGTGCCAACCACAGAATGTCACGGATGCCTATGGGTACGAGGGGAAAGCGTTGATGTACACCTGCGTGGACAACACTGACGTCGAAAAAGTCACGTTAGTAGGACGCAAGGACCCATACATTGTGACGACGATGTACAATGCATCATTCTGTGAGGATGGGATGGGCGAGTACGCGAGTGGTATCATTGCGGATGGTTCCTGCAGACCAAATGGCGACTATGCTTACCGTTTCACTTGCAATGGAGGCAAGTTCAAGTGTTTTTACGCTTTGCTTGTCAAAATGACTTTGCGTGACACTCCGATGGCATTCTAATCTATGAACCACTTTTTCAACTTTCGTCATTTGTCCACAGACACTCCGGTTATGGAACTCTGTTTAGACACATCATGCTCCACATGCTACAATTTTCGAGACATGTACGGATACGACTACTTGCAATGCCGAAGCACTTATTCAACCTATTTCCAGAAAATGACGTGTCGCAACTTTGCGTCGTCGCCATCGCCATCACCTTCACCTTCCTGGTCTACATGGAGAAGTTCCACATCGACAACTAGGATTTCGACTGCAACAAATACATGGTCTTCCTGGAGAACGTCAATGACCCCGACCTCGACAATTCCACCCGCCAGTCGGACCGCAACATCCACGTCATGGTCTTCGTGGAGAACTTCAACTACGCCGCTCACCAGTCGGACCGCAACACCCTCATCCTCATGGTCGTCTACATTGAGGACGTCACCCACTCCACCCACCAGTCCGACTGCGATACCCTCATCTTCGTGGTCTACATGGAGAACGTCAACTAACCCACCCGCAAATTGGACTGCGACACCCTCCCCATCATGGTCACCAACTCTGCCCACCAATCGGACTGCGACACCCTCTTCCTCGTGGTCTTCTACATGGAGAACGTCACCCAGCCCGCCGATGAATTGGACTGCAATACCATCAACCACGGCATCGCCATCTCCTACCCCATCTTGGAGCAGTTCGACCTCAAGTAGTCTCTCTTCTCCAGCCCCCACGAGCCCGTCTGCCACGTTCACCTCTCCTCGCACTTCGACCACCACGAGAACAACCGCCATCATAAGCTCTTCTCGAACTTCTACGACCACGGGCTCTCCTCGCGCTTCAACTACCACGTCGAGAACATCGACCATCAGCTCTTCTCGCACTTCGACTACCACTTTGAGAACAACAACCATTAGCTCTTCTCGCGCTTCGACTACCACTTTCAGAACCTCCACCAGCTCAAGAACCTCCACGACTACGACTCGCGCCAGCTCCAGCCCATCCCTCCTCCCACGATCAGACAATTTGCCCGAATTTTTGCAACAACACATTGAGTTTGAGCATGCAAGTTACATTCAAAAGCGTTCCGACTTTTCGGCGATACAGCAGGGAGTGCGCATGATTGCGGAAGAAGCAAAGTCATCGCAAATTGCTTTTGGAGAAGTATTTAATACTGTGGAAGCTGAAACTCTGGAAACACGACGTGCCAACGCTGCCATTGTGGTCTTATGCCGTAACAGCGAGTTGTCACAGATTAGGCGGGCTGTTCGCGAGTTTGAGGACCGCTTCAATCGGCGGTTTGGGTACCCATACGTAAGTGATCTCAGTTGCTTTACCAACCCTCTTCTCCTCCGGCTTCGCAAGCCCTTTTCTGTTCCAAGGTTCGCTTATGGTTGCGGTTAGCAAATAAACTCACGACTTCTATCTATCTGTCTTCAGGTTTTCATCAACGACGAACCCTTTACCGAAGAATTCAAAGCCCAAATGAAGCGCACCACTATGAACCCAATTGAGTTCGTCACGACTGTTGATGGTTCTTGGGGCTATCCTTCTCACATCAACATTACTCTCGCAGATGAATGTCGTGCCCGGATGGCCGAAGACGGAGTCCATTATGGTGGTTCCCTTTCGTATCGCAACATGTGCCGTTTCTACAGCGGCTGGTTCTTCCGACACCCCGCCCTAGCGAAATACAAGTGGTACATGCGGCTTGAACCCGGAGTGCAATTCTACTGCGATGTGGATTATGATCCGTTTTTGTTCATGGAAGAGAACGGAAAACAGTATGGGTTCGTCATTACGATTCGGGATATTCCTGAAACAATCCCAACACTCTGGTCAACCGTAAAGGACTATGCTTCGTCCGCAGGTGTGCGTGACTCGACCCTGCTTAGGTTCTTTGCGGATGACGAGACCGGCGATTACAACACCTGTCATTTCTGGTCGAACTTTGAAATTGCCAACTTGGATTTGTGGCGGGACCAACAATACGTGGATTACTTTGAATACCTCGACAATTCGGGAGGATTCTTCTATGAACGGTGAGTCAATACGCAAATCTCATCCTAAACTTTCAGTGCGTTGTTTGTCAATTTCTTGATGTGGTGGTCGTGTGGTGATTTTTGCTCAGTGTGCAATGAAACTGACATTTCTGTTTCCTCCCTCGACTTTCAGATGGGGAGACGCACCGATCCACTCGCTCTACCTTGGGTTGGCGCTTCGAAAAGAACAGGTTCACTTCTTCAATGATATCGGATACAGACACGACAACTTTTTCCACTGCTCCGAGGAAGGTGACCTGGCTGGCAAATGCATCTGTCCGGAAAACGAACCCAGCGTTGATTTTGAATGGCCGAGTTGCCTTGAGAGATGGTTGAACTACGAAGAAAGGGCTTGGACCTTTGAAGACCCGCTGTAAATTTGGAGTCGAACTAAATTAAGTATATAGGAAACCTTACATGGGATTTCACCCACATTTTTTGGGAGCACGGGTTCAAGTGATTCATTTAGCTTGAAGAGTTTGACCCAGGTTGCGCATTTCGTGTTTCATATAGTTTGCTGTTTTTCGTTTGATTTGTTTTTGAATTTGCATATCCTTCTCTTTGTATTGAGAAGTGTGTGAAAAGCAAAAAAGAGCTCTATAGCGTTGGGTTCTTTTCTCTTATCGTGATCAACCCACTTTGAAGCCAGCAAAAAGAAGATTGAATATCCAGTAATATCTGGATGAGGTGAAGATTCTGAACCCAGAGACAGAAACGTAGCGAAGCAAAGGACGCCAACTACGACCACACCATGATGACAATGTTGAGGAAAGGGTACTTATTGGAAAGCGCAGTGGCAAAGGATACGGAAGAGACTGAATAGGAAGAGGAGGAGGAAGGATAATGGTTTCAAGTGTTTTTAATACAGCCCCGTCTCTCTTGGTAGCTCCCTTGCTACTTTCTTTTTGTATCTCCTTTAGTTCCTTTTGTAAGCGGAGGTCGCCTCTTCTCCTCACCAGAAAGCCCTCTCCTTGCCCTTTCCTCATGGCATTGGCAAAAAAGAGAGGGACATCTGAGAAGATGATTAAGATGAAAGTTTGGTCTCATTACAGGAGTTCATTAATTTAACCAAGAAATAATGCGAACACAGTCCTAACACGAGAATGGTTCCAGCTGTGGCCAGTCACACTGTTCTCGCAAGGACCTGTGTGTATTGGGAGTAGGGTTTCTTAAGGCCCCCTTGCCTCCCGTGATGTAGATTCGGAATCGCTGGAGCAGCACTTGATTTTCAGCTGGCAAGTATCATAAAAACATTGAAGGAAGGGATGTTGCATATTAGAAGAACAGAAGCAATCATGGGCGCACAGGCGCAAATAACATCATCTTCACATGTTCACTTACGATGTCCAAGAAACGCATCACTGAACCCCAAATTATCTGCTGGCAACTCCAATATAATATACCGCTCGATTTCAATGCTGTATCGCTTCACACGCTGCCACGAAATGAACCGTTGAAGTTCGGATCCAATTGCCCTCACCTTTGATTTGAACAGAAGAAAGATCAAGCAAAAGGGCTTTAGTGAATGAACTCAATACTTCAGTTTGATTCTTTAAAAGGCATACGATTGCAAACACATACCTCTTGGCGGATGTGTGATTTCTGAGGTCGCTGTTGTGGTTTACTCAGTTTCTTCTTGTGCTGAATGTTGGTGTGCTTGGATAGAAGGAAACCCCACAGGGGGTATAGAGCATGCGAGCTGATAATGGAAAAAAAGAAGATTTGTCATTAGTTATTCATCCACACAAAAAGAAAAAGAGAAAACACTGACTTGCATCCCAAATGCGGTTCATTTTTTTTACTACTTTTTCTTAATCCATCCGTCACTTAAAATCCAATCCATGCCCATCCATGGCAAAACTTCCCCAAATATCCTCTTCACTTCCTCAACTACTGCCGTGGGTGGGTTGTAGTCTCGCTCACAAACATCCCTTTGCCAGTCCCGCAACAACACGCCAATTTCCTCTTTTGACTCATCCTCTCCCCGCCCTTCCACGCCGCCTCCCCCCAAAAGTTGAAACTGATGAAAAAACACGTCTCCCCCTCAGCCCAGCACCAACCAAGCCCAGCACCCAAACAGACTCGTTTTTGACCTGAACGTCTAATAGAGCAATGTTGGAGCAATGATTATGTTAAGGTTTGATCGTTTAGGTGATCAAATCATGTTTACGTGATGACGTTCAGACAACGTGTTTTGTTGTGTTTTGTTGTGTTTTTTGAACGTTCGGACAGACACAGGGTAGACGTTGGGCTGTCTGCAGAGCATGCACTTTCAGCACCAGCGCGCGTATCATTGATTTGAAAAGACAAAGACAACATGCTGAGATAATCTAGCAATAGAGAGTAAAGTAGTTCTCTATGCTATTTCTATGGTCACGTTAGTTAACATATCTAGTCGTGATCACCGCCGTCAGACAAAAACGACCCACCGTCAATGTGTTCGCTTTCGTGAGGTAGTGACCGTGAGGCGGTAGTGCGGAGGGACGGAGAGACTCCGGTGATGAAAACTGGGGGGGGGTTAGGG
>JADGJF010000524.1:0-18742 GCA_027596845.1 Quaeritorhiza haematococci | reverse complement strand
CTCCTATCCCCCCACCCAGAGCCCTTCGTTCACCCCATCACCCCATCGGATCCCACATCCACCCTCCGGCGTCCTCCCTCACCATAAAGACCATCCACCAACCCGATTCACCCATCACCGCTTCCAGTCCGACACCCCGCACCGACAGTCCCCCCACATGGCTTTCCGGAATGTGAAGCGTACTCACCTTCGACTCCGTTCTTGGTGGGCAACGCGTTCACTCTGTCCGTGATCGGCCGTATTTATGACGACGACTGGAAGTTGTGGTATATTCCAGTGGCAACGAGCGCCATGGAAGAAAGCTGCATTGACTTCGCCCCCAGCTTCTCCTCCTGCTTTGCCACCCCTAGGTATTACAGGGTGTCACACACGGGGTCGAGTGCCTTCAGTTCTGGCTTCACCTGACTTCAACACAATTTTTCCAACTCCTAACTGTAATTGACCCAAGATATGCTAATCAAAATGTGGTTCTCTCTGGACTCTCTAGACAACAATTCTCGAAAAGAGCCCACTCGCAAGCTGCTCGCAAGCGCCCCTGGTATATTTATTGATAAGTGTTACTGAAAAGTTCATTATTATTCACTCTATCTGTTATGTTCGGCCAACGTAGAGTCAAGGAGAAACCATACCTAAACACATTCTTTGTGGTTTCGATGCTTTCACGTGTATTCATATGTTTCGTTTCTCATGGCGGCAAGTGGTAAGGGCGACATACGGGTGGGGCCGACCACAGATCTTCGAATGGAACATAACGTACATATTCCACACTTATAGACGTCCCAAAATAAGATATTGGGACTCAAATATTGACTGATGAAGCGCGTTTGGAGATGTTGGGCAACGTCACGAACACATCCACGCCGTGGCCGCAGATTGATCGCAGTTCGAGAGATCCACCAAAGTATTTCGCTAATGCCCGTGGAGGGGGGAAAGAACCGGAGGGCAGGAAAACGTTAGAGCGAGTGAAAATGGAATTTTAACTCCCTTTTCGTTCAGTTATAACCCACATCCAGAACGCCCTTCCGTCCTCTATCAAAACAAACCACCTCTCGTAAAAACCCGTATGCTCCATACCATCTCACACTAAACAAAAACTCACCATATATCCTCGACATCGGCAACCCAAAACCCAATCCAGCCATCGGTCCCCCAACACCCGCCTGCATGCTCATCCTTGACGTTGTCGCAAAAATGTTCCCACCAGGCCCGATGGATTCCACGAGTTCCTCGTCGTAGGACGGGACGGTAGTGTAACTATATTCGAATACACGGGGGAGATCTTTGTGGGGTTGGTGGGAAAGGCAGGGAAAAGAGGGTGTGAGTTTTCGGAAGGGAGAAAGCAGGAAGGCTACAGTACTTCCACCATGCAAACTATTCACTTTTTCGTCGTCATTTGACATAAAACCACCCCTATCTTTGGTTGATGTCGTTTTCTCCAGACACTTACCCTTCTCCGAAATCCCACCTCCCTGATCCCGAATCCTAATCGTAATATCCTCCTCCCCACTCGCAACCGTAATCTCCACATCTGGATGCATGATTCTCCCCGTCTTCATGCTGCACTCAACCGTAGCCCTCATAGCATTCTTCATAAGTTCCATCATGATGTACTCAACATGGACGGGAATGTAGGGTATCACAGCGGTGTCGACGTGTCCATTCACATTGTATCCGGGGGAAGATCCGTAGTTAATTTCACATAGCTCTTCGACGTAGTTGGCGACACTGCGCATGAGGTTTGCGGCGTTGAGGCGGGTGTGGACGATGCCGATCCAGTTGGGTTCGGAGGTGACGAGAGCAAGATGATGTTCGGCGAGGACTTTGGAAGGGGGTTCGAGACGTGACGGAGTTTCCAATGAGATTGTAGGCGGATGGTTTACGGATAGTTTCTTCAAGGGGACAATGCCCTTGACACACCATGAATGAAATCTTACCTCGAATACCTATCCGAGCATGGATCATTCCATCCAAGAATTGCGTTCGTGCCTCCTTCGACATGTACTTTCCACATTCAGCAAACCCTTCAGACCAGATCCAAACAAATCAGGTTAGGAAAGGACAGAAAGTATTCCCTGCGATGGTAACATCCGATATGGCTACGAAAGCCAAACAAAGCAAATAAACACACCTCTTGCCAATTTCGGGATTACATCCTGATGTTGCGACACCAACTCCTTCAAAGTCGTCGAAAACAATTCTTGACTCTTTTCATCCGTGATCGGGGGCATGTTTCGAAGCATCTCAAAGGAAGTACAGTATAGATTGTAGACGCTCCGGATCCATGGGTTAACGCCCACAATAAATGGAAGATTTTGGATGGCTTCAAGGGAAAAATGGACCGCAGAAACGCCCGAAAGTTGAAAAATCAGCATCTTCGAAAAATCCAATCGATGTACATTTTCTCCGATCCGCCATCCTCAGTATCCCCAATGGATCCAACCGTCTCAGATCCTCACCTTTGATCCTCCTCGCCAACCTTTTCGGCAACTCCTCTCTCAACAGTTGCGCACTCTCAATCACACTATGCTGCTCTCCCAGCTGTAACAAATACTGCAAGGTAACAGGGCTCAATTTCTGGCTAGCATATTGCTCCACGATAGCGCTTGAGGTCCAGACCGAGGAGGTTGTGGACTGGGAGGAAGTGGCATGGGAGAAGTCGAGCTCATCTTGGGGATGGGATTGACCGGAGGCGGAGGTGGACGTGTTTGAGGAGGTGTGAGCGGAATTTTTGACGGGGTGGTCGTATGATGCGACGGAGGGTGTGAGGGAGAAGTGTCGTGCCGGATTTGGTGTTCTTTGTTGCTGGATGAAGGATGCGTGTGTGGAAAGGAACGATACTGAGGAATACGATTGTATCGGAGGAAGTTTTGAGGTATGGCTGAAGGACGCTGATGCGACCGGGGCAAAGAGTGGGGCCGAATTGAAAGGGCATCAATAACCCGCAAAGAAACAAGAAAGAGGTTAGAGCTGGGAACCGAGCACACAGGAAAATGAATATATGGAAGAAAACAATGAGCGCCGATACGATCAACAAGCATGCGAACCTGAGCAACAACGATGGATCGCCCGAGCAGCTTGAGGCGCCCGTGTTGGTGGCGACATCTTACTGAATTCAAAGCACCGACGGAAATTCGGGTGGTGTGCAGATTTGGGATGGTGCGACCATCAGCAGATGTGTGAATTTCACATGACACGTTTGATGTGAGCGGGGAGGCGGAATGGAAGGATGCATCACGTCATTAAATGTGGCAGACGTCCCTTTCACCAAAGGGATCCCATTCAGGACATTATTCTAATATTTTGTTTTTGATATACCTCAGATACAAATCACTCTATTATAGTAAAACACATAAATAAAACTAGCATGTAACAATATAAAGGCCTTTTTTAATCTACTTTTCTAAGTCTTGCTCTTTTGGCTTCGAGTCCGGTTGTTTTCTAAACTTAGCTTGCACAAAAACCCTGTTCATGGTTATTTCCCGCTTTCTATTCACCACCTGTTTGTGAACGTAGGTGTTTTCAACAGTCTCGAATCCGGCCTTGGCGAAAATCTCGCTTAGAAATTCTGTAAAATTGTGTTTGCAGGGATCAGAAAATCATTAGACAAGAGTCAGTCGCTGGTTCCGTCGAACATAATGCCAATATATGGAGGGACATACCTGTGTTGAAATAGTACGAAAATGTCCCATCTTGCCTGACGTAGAAGTTGTCAGCCATTTTGTGTCCTGGTTTGAATCGAAGTTGTGCCGTATCATAGAGACCGTAATCCCGGAAAAGAACCAGCCCACCCGGCTTCAGGATTTTCCAAACGTTTTCGAGTGCTTGAACCATTTTCCTATGGTTGTAAAGGAGGAACTTTGGATTAGACTCATCATCTAATGTTACGCTTGCTCGGGCAGCAAGCATCTGTTTCACGGAAAGAACACATTCAGCACTTACTCTGGCGGGATGGCGCTCAACACGAAAATCATTGAAACAAGGTCTGCCGACGCACTAGGGACGTTTTGGCAAATATCATCGTTTACTATATCACATTGGAATGCTTTGCATCTCGATTCGTCGTATGATGCGTTGGCCTAGTAAAACCCCAAACGTGAATGAGTGACATTCCCGAATCATCACACAACGATGTTATTCTCCCGTTTTCGTGTTTGAAAGAGGTTGAAGGGAATGATTACCTTGACAAACTCCACCGCTCTGGGAGTAGATTGATGGGTGTTGCGAAGGTATCGGAGAAGAAAAAGACGTATCAGCGACCAACAATTGTGAAACGGAACGGCAATTCGACAGAATGCAGATACGTTCCGACCCGACTCCCCTTGACCGTTTGCTTACCTTTTGGAGAAATCACAGGCGTAGATAAAAAGATCCTTGTTGGCTTCCAAGAGAGGGAAAGCAAAGTTTCCAACACCGCATCCTATCGTATCAACGACATTAACAAGGAGACGAAACAGCAAAGTGAACCATGAGCACTCTTTTTCGACAGTTGCCTTTGGCGATCGAAATTAATACGTATCAATAGCAAATGCTTCACCTAGTTCTACTCCCGTCGCAGTTCGCATTCACAGGAAAGACGAAAATGCGTTTAGAAAGCGCGTAAGACTGATTGCGATCGCCGTAAATCCATCATCCTGCACTTCAGCCAGCCAAAGGGCCCAGGAATCATTGACATAACGCAAACAGCTTCAAATCCACGCCCATCGATGGAAGACATACCAACCAGTACCTTTGGCGCTCCATTCTCCACAGGCCTAAGCTCCTCAAACTCCCGATCCGTCCAATGTCTATCTTTGAAGAATTTGGTGGTGTTTCTCTGTTCCATGGGTAAAATTATGGGGTAATGGTGAGCATAGTCGTTTAGAGATCACCAATTCGCAATATCATTCCCTTCCCCTCCACCCTCCACCTCCTCTTCCCTTCTCTGCTTCGCGGCTCTCCTCGTTCCATGCGGTACAGACCAAAGTCGCGTTGTTGATGGATGATGTCTCGAATGAGAGTTACAGAGCACCAGTCCAAACGAACCTTATAGAAGAGATCCCAATGCTTCCCAGCCTCTTTCCGGAACTTGGTTGCTTTGAATTCTGAAACGAGTTGGTCCTTGCGAAAGTTATCATAACAAAGGTTGATTCATTGTCAGCAACAAAAGAAGGACCATCGCGGTGCACGCGTCTTTCATTTTCGAGCATTTTTCTTGTAAATGCCCTATCTTTCACTGACTAATCCCCGCCGACAACCCCCTCCTAAATTCCACACTCTGAACTCCGTCCAACATGCACACCTTTGCCAGTTTCTCCAGTGTGTCCTGGTCGACCTGGGGCAACGTGGTCGACACGATCAATCCCGACTCGCTGTCATCATCATCCTCAATTGTATTTGTTGGCGCTAGAGCCTTCTCCGCCGCGGGGTCCGTCATCGGTGGCGCTGTGCTGTTGCCCTCGGACGGCTGAGGGCGCTGTGCTTGGGTTCCCTATCCGTGTTTGTGTGTTGTGTGTCACCTAGCAACGGATTGTCCAATGGGAGGATTAGTTTCCGTTTTTGCGTCGTACACTGTCGCACACACCAAAAAAAAGGAAAAAAGCGCTATGTGTGTTGTTTTCGTCTGAATTGGGTACGCTGAGATCGCACTTACACACCTTCCGTACAGAACCTGCAACAGTCGTCATGGGCAGACTCCAAGAATACCAGGTCGTCGGCCGCAAGCGCCCCACCGCCAACGAGCCCGTCCCCAAGCTCTACCGCATGCGCATCTTCGCCCCCAACGAAGTTGTCGCCAAGAGCAGGTTCTGGTACTTCTTGAAGCAAGTGCGCAAGGTCAAGAAGGCTTCCGGTGAGATCGTCGCCGTCAACGAGGTAGATGTTCGGGACCGAACCAGCAATTCTTGAGGAGGGGGGAGTCGTAGAGGCTGGACGAGGAAGTTGGGGGACGTGTGCGGTTTGGGGGGTCTGCGGGGGTCCTGTTGGACTGGAAACCTGGGTGGACCTCTGCACGGTTTGTCAGAGAGTTCGCGCGTTTTCTGTAGCTGTAGCTCATGATTCTTGTGAAATTCAATATCTTTTCAGATCTACGAAAAGAAGCCCCTTAACGTCAAGAACTTCGGTATCTGGCTTCGCTACGATTCCCGGTCAGGCACACACAACATGTACAAGGAATACCGTGAATTGACCAGGACCGATGCCGTCGCTGCCTGCTGTATGTAATGAACAAACCAGATGACATTCCGGGAGAGGAAGGGGGTGTGTGGGTTTGGGTGTGGAAGAAGGAAACGGCGCAGGAAACTTCAGTTGGAAGGGACACATCTGTGGAGGCGGTCTTCGTGGTTGGGTCATGTCATTGCATGGTTCGTGTATTCACGTTCTTCTGCTTTTGTGATTCCTTTATTCAGACCAAGACATGGCTGCCCGCCACCGTGCCCGTTTCAGCTCCATCCACATCATCCGTGTTGCTGAAGTTAAATCCGCCGACGTCCGTCGCCCATACATCACACAATTCATCGTAAGTTTACGAATTGTTTGCCTTCATGATTTGAGAGGAGATGTTGCAAGCACGCACTCAAGAAACTCTCCATTTCTGAACAACCCTCTCCTTTTTTTTTTCCTACAGGACCCGAAACTCAAGTTCCCCTTGCCCCACCGTCTCATCCGCCCCGCCAGCAAACGCTTCGTTCAGACCTTCGTTGGTACACGGCCGAACACCTTCGCTTAGACAGACATTGTTGTTTTTTATTTGTAATAAAAAAGGGGGTTGGCTCACAAAGATGTTCCCTGGTCTCTCTACTACATCTGGTACTTGAGTGCGCAGTATAACTGAAGTGGTGTTTTTGAGGTGGTCGGCAAGTATGCTCAACTGGGGCCACGCTCTGCCCGCGAATGGACAAGTGCACATTTCGAAAGCAGAATGAAATAGATTTGAATGGCCGACCTCCGATCGGAAATCCCTCACATCCTTGTCAGCGTCCTGCTCAGCGTCCTTGCTATTTGAAGTTGGCTTGACTGGTCTTGCAGTTCCTTTGCGGATGTTGGAGCCCAGCGGGAATTCAGGTCGAAGTCAGGGGCATCAAGGATGTGGTCATCCTAATTGTCGTTGGTTGACGTCGGAATCTGAGTCGGAATAGGATATATGATAAACATGAACCTGACATCCACACACCGTTCCCTGGACCAGTCCCCCCAGTTATTTTCAAAACCGCTGTCTGTTCTGTATGTCTCAAAAAAAGTCAACTGGTATCAGTTTGGTATACCTTCAATCAATACAAAGTCACATCTATCTACATCTTGTAAGTGGTCAAAACGGCGATCTTCTTCAAATCCTTGGCCGCCTTCGTATCAACGAACCACACCAAATTCTTAGACGTTGGTTGGACCATAGCCGACGGGAACGGCTCGCCCAGATCGAAAATTCGCTTCACAACATCCGCCTTGGATTCTCCTGTCGAAACGAATGCCACGGCGTGTGCCTTGTTCAATACAGGGAATGTAAGCGTGATACGCGGTGGTGGCGGCTTGGGGCTGTCAGTGAGATAGGACACCCAACGCGAGTGCTCTTCCAGCAACTTGTGGCCAGGGAAGAGAGAGCAGGTGTGGCCGTCTGGACCCATACCAAGGAAGAGAAGATCGAAGACTGGGGTATAGTCTGTTCCAAAGACGCGCCGCAATTGCTGCTCGTATTCCGCAGCTGCAGCTGGCGGGTCAGTCGCGAACTCTGGCGCAATGTGGTAAATCTGATCCTTTGGAATAGGGACGTGGTCGAACAGGGCCTTTTTGCAAAGGAGATAGTTCGAGTCGGCGTGATCGAGGGGTACGCAGCGTTCGTCAGCAAAGAAGACGTGCCATTTCGAGAAGTCCACTTGGGTGTTCGACTTGAGTTTCTCGGCGAGAATGGAGGGGAGGGAACCGCCGGAGAGGGCAACCGTAAATCTATTGGAGCGGGCGATAGCTTCCTTGGAAGCCTTTGTGACGAAGTCGTTGAGGGCGTCGGAGATGGCCGTGTTGTTGGGCAGCGCATAGATGGTGGCGGATGGTGCGGTGTGAAGCGACATGTTTGCTGGTTGAGTAGGGGAAGTGTCCGACACTGTACGACTCTGTCTGGTAGACAAAAAAAAACGACAGCGAACCAGCCAGAAATCAGACACACTTGAAAAAAATATACAACCATGGTAAGCGCCCACAGCCATGCCGCCGTACTTCTCCCCGCATTCTCCCCACGAACGTACATGCATTGGTTGTCGCTGTTCAACTTCCCCTTGACTTGAATGGGTTCACCTTTGGCGTTTTTTCACACATAACATGCTTTTTCTCCATTCAAATAGCGTCCCATTCTGCTTCACGGCCACACCCGTTCCCTCACAAAAATCAAATACAACCGCGAAGGTGACTTGCTCTTCTCTGCATCGAAGGACAGTCAACCGAACGCCTGGTATTCTCACAATGGCGAGAGGCTCGGCACATACAACGGTCACAACGGGGCTGTGTGGGATCTTGACGTCAACTGTGAGTTATCTTTTAGGAAACTGGATCTGGGAAGGGGGGGCGGCGGAACTTCGGTGAAATGGTCTTAAAATGAGCGTTTCATGGGCTCATGACTTAATGTGGTCCTGTTTGGTTTTTTTTTGTGAACAGACGACAGTACATTGCTCATAACGGGTGCCGCGGACAACACCGCAAAATTATGGGAGGTCGGAACCGGAAAATGCCTTTTCACATGGAATACAAGGACGGCCGTTCGTGCTGTCAACTTTTCGGAGGGGTGCGGGAGTGCTTTGTATGTGACGGACGCCACTATGGGTCAGCAGTGCAAGATCCACATTGTTCCCATCGAAGAGGACTTGGATGACCGTGAGTGTTGTTGAGGTTGAACAGATATCGAGGAATGGACTGTCTTGATTTCCAGTGATGATAATGTCAATCAAGATTTGTGACTGATCTTATGTTTTGGTCATGGAACGCAGAAACGGAAGAACCGATCCTTGTGATCACAGTCACGGGCCCGAAGGCCACTGTCGCTATGTGGGGAAACCTGAACAAGCACATCTACACTGGCCACGAGGACGGTACCATCTCAGTATGGAACTCGGAGGTATGTGCTCTTCGTTCCCTGGCCCGAATCACGCGGGAAGACCAAGTGTCGTCCGCCTCACTCACAACGTTACCTGATAAACGTTTTCGTTCTTTCCCCATCACAGACGGGTGAACTCGTTAAATCCGTACGCGAACACAAGGCCCAGATCCAAGACATCCAATTCTCCCCCGACAAGAGCTTCTTCATCACCGCCTCAAAAGACCACACCTCTCACGTTTACGATGCCAAGACCCTTAAAGTTTTGAAGCGGTACATCACCGAACGGCCGGTCAACTCTGCTTCCATCTCGCCGATTCGCAACCACGTAAGTATCGTTTATCACCTTTAAAAAACTGAGGTTTTGAGTATCTTCCTGTGGATAGAATCTACCACTTCGTATCTCAGTAGTTATTGACTGCTTGGGTTTTTCATCTAGATCATGTTGGGTGGTGGGCAAGAAGCTATGTCTGTCACAACAACCGCTGTCAAGCAGGGTAAATTCGAAGTCAGGTAGGGATACCGAAAATCTCGATGATATCATGCGCATCTTCTGTCTTGACAGAAACGTCCATCACCTTTTCACCTCCTATTAACACTGTTCTTTGTCGATCCAGATTCTTCCACATGATCTTCGAAGAGGAAATTGGTCGTGTTAAGGGTCACTTCGGTCCCATCAACACGTTGGCCTTCCACCCGTCCGGAAAGAGGTATGTGACTGTTGCGAATCACATGAAGTATACACTCCTCGTTTTGTTTTGAGTTTGTACTATGACGTTCTTCCAAACATTCGAGTCTTCTTTGTTCACCAAATTTTGCCTATTCTTAATGTAGCTTTGCTAGCGGTGGTGAGGACGGTTTCGTGCGCTTACATCACTTCGACGACGACTACTTCAAATTTAAGTGAGTATTCAAGATGGATACACTTTCCCTTCCGCACTGATGTTACCTCGTCTGGGTTTCCCGATACCCCACTGCATTCCAATATCAAGTCCCCCTAATATCTATTTCCTCTCACCTTCACTTTTCCCTAGGTACGACGAGGAGGAATTTGAGATATAAGCAGCTCACGAGGGAAAACAAAATACCACCGAGAAAATAGAGAGCCCGTTTGCATGTGCAAAATTAATCCCTATGCGCTCCACCATGTTGTTATGTACACACTTCCAACCATCGAGAAAAAGTCGACAAGTCCACCACCATCATCGCCTTCCACCCTCTTTCCTCACCCCTTGAACTCTATATCCCCCTTCCATCACACATACGCCCTCGTCATCGACTCCATCTGCACCACCGCCTTCTTTGAAGTAGCCAAATTCTCTATTGATTTGTTTGTTTTCTTGGGTGGCGGCGAGGTGGGGCTGTTGGGGTTGTTGGAATCTTTGTTGACGTGGTTTTCGCGGAGGAACGCCAGCACTGCTGGGGTGCCCATGACAATTACGTGTTGGGGAGGCGAGTCGAAGGGATCTTGGTGCGTTATAGTTTTCAGATGGTTGGGGAGAGATGTTATTAAGGCATTGTTGTAGTTTTAAGGGAAGGGAAAGATTATTCTGAGGTGCCCTTTTTGCTCTTGTAATAAAATGAGTTTATTGCGAAAATGAAACGAGCGAAATTGGTGGCTAATTTGTGCGGAAACTTACTGTCGCCGAGATCCATGACCTTTGAAATATACATGTTAACCGTCGACAAAAAGAAAGCAAGACGAGTTCACAAATGCGAGTGTGAGTTTCCACTCCACTCAAACGAAAACACGCACAAAAAAGCAGAATCCAAAGCTCAACACACATGCCCCTTACCGTCAAACTCTCAAGCTGATGCATTTCAGTGGGTAAATAACTCAGACGATTCGCCCGTAGATCGAGTTTGCTCAGCTTTGGTAATGAACCGATTTCAGGCGGAAGGGATACGATGGCGTTGTTGCGGAGTTCGAAGATTGTGAGGGATTGGAGGTTTCTTTGGTGATGGATGGTTTGGAAAGAGGGGAAAGAAAGTCAAGGGATATTGGAGAGGTCGATAAGGAAAAGGAACAGGAAAAGAAACGAGGTAGTTGTGAGGCACTTGTGACTAATGTGAAAATGTTATGGAACGATGCCATGCATCGAAGCACTCCATTCATCACCAAAAAACGACCATGCGACATCACTCTCCCCTAAACAGCGCACCCCGCCACACTCCCAATTTTTTCGTTCTCTCTTCTCTCACTTTATACTCTTCGGCAATGTCTCCAACTTATTTGCACTTGCAAACAGCTTCTCCAGTCTCGTCAAATTACCGATATCCTCAGGCAAGACCAGAACAAGGTTGTTGCTGATGTCGAGTTCGACCAGGTTGACGAGTTCGGAGACTTCTTCTGGTATCACTTCGATTTGGTTTGTTCTGGGCGAGAGAGAAACGATGTGAATACATATACGCGGGTTTCGAAAAAAGCAAGAACCGTCACGGGAGGGAAATGTGACTGGATTTTTAGGAGGTCCACGAAACTAAAGCGTTTCCAAACTCACCCCAAATACAACCGCGTCAAATTCTGCAGCATGCGTACCGTTGCCGGAATCGCATACGAGTTCAGTTCGTTTTTCCGCAAATCTAAGAAAGCGAGTTTTACCATGTCACCGATTGTATCGGGCACTTGTTTGAGGGAACAGCCATAGGCATCGAATTTGCGGACGTTTACAAGAGCGCCGACGTGTTCTGAGATGAAAATTCGGGTCATACACAGACGGGGAAGTGGAGACGCATAAAAAAGACGAGGTCAGTCTTAAGAGCAAAACCGTTATGATCATTGACCCCGAGGAAAAAGGAACCAACCTGGAATGTCCTCCATCTGCGTGTTATCCCTCATAATCAACTCGGCCAAACCCGTCAAATGCTTCACTGCAACAGGTAAAGAAGGGAGATTTGTGTTTTTGATGCTGAGCTTTTTTAACTTCTTGAGTTTGCCGAGCGAGGGTGGGAGTTCGGTGAGCTTGATGTTTTCTTGGACGTCAAGTTCTTGGAGGTTGGCGAGGTTTCCGACTTTTTCGTTTTAGCACAAGAAACGGAAGGACGGGGGTGAAGGGAGAGAGTAATGATGAGCTCAATGAATGAAGTGGCAATACCTTTGCGTTTTCAATGCCGATGACGAAATCAAAAACTGACATGTATCCGGTAGAGACTGCAAGAAATTCGTCCCCAGCAAGAGAATCTCCAGATCTGTGAGCTGAGTAATCGCTTCTGGGAGTTTGGGGATGGAATTCGTGCTGAGATTTAATATCTTTGAGATGGAGACAAAGGGACGAGAAAAAGTAGGAATCAGAAAAAGAACCCATTTAGCACAGAAAGGATCATCAACGGGTTCGAGTGGGAGAGGAGAACTGGTTTGTTCCACATGGAGATTATACAGCCTCGATCCTCACATTCACAATGACAGGCACCAAACCAATAAATTCGTGCGGAGAGTATGGTTAAGGTGGAGGATGCAGTACCTTGAGAGACTTCATATTCACGATCTGAGAATCGATTATCTTGATCTTATTATCGGATATGTTGAGTTTCTGGACATTTTCCAAAGCATACAAACACTCGGGAAACGTCTTCAGAGCAAATTCGCCATTTTTCGTCCCGCCAAACCATCCAGCACAATAAAAGCGGGAAATAAGTCGAATTCAAATTAGTGCCTGCTTGCGTTTGACTTATTCAAAGGATCTGGCTTGTGAAAACAAACCTGCAAAGAATTATGATGCAAATCAACTTGCACCAGTTTCGTGAGCTCCCCGAACTCGATGGGTATTTCCCTGCAATCCCGCATCGAATATTGGATTGTATTAGCGCAACTCATTGAGATAAAAATAGCAAGTGACGAGCAGAGAGGAGCATAGTATGAACTCCGCTTGCTCTCGAATTGGAAAGGTTACGCATCCCAACTCACTCCAACTGGTTGTAGCTGAGGTCGATTATCTCCAGATTGCATAGTCGTGCGATGAAGGGTGTGATGGGCGCGTAGAAGAGACGGTTGTTTGCTGCGCAAAAGAAAGGTCACGCCAGTTTTGGAGGAGAACATGAATAAATATTATCCTGGATGGCTCTTTCAGAAATATATGGTTTTCCTGACTGAAGCTGAAAGTAACTCCTGTTTTGAACACGTCCATCCCCGCTTTTCAGCACATACATCCATTTATGATCTTCACCGAAAGAGGCAGTTCGAAAGGAAAGGAGTTGATGTTGTTTTTGGAGAAGTCGATTTCTTCCAGTACGGGGAGCTTTCCTAAAAGAAAGAAATACATGTTACCATCATTATTTTATCGAGATTTCTGGACGTAGGATCAGCTGGGCGGTGGAAAACGATGGCTTGTACGCCTCTCCTAGGCCCACCCCCCAAAAGAAAAGATACCAACCCAGCTCAATCGGTATTTCATAAAGCGCGTTTTCGTTGACGTTCAACTTGACAAGCTTCTGACATATACTGATTTTCCTCGGGATCTTCTTCATCCCACGCTTAGATAGATCAAGCTCCGTACTCTTCTTGTTTCTTTTAATTTCTTTGACTATTGCGTTTCCCATGGTTCTCGAATGATGGCGTCTTTTGTTTCGTACCGTGAATTGGTTTCCCTGCCGGATCTGTGGATTTTACTCTTCTGAGGTTTGTTCACAGACGAGGAAGTCGAACTGATCAGCTTGTGTCACATCTGTTGACAGGTCTGGGAGTACCTGGTGATACAGATCGTCGCCATGGAAAAGTGCATGTCTTTGCACTGTGACTACTGTTTTAGTACAGGCAGAACATGGTTGAAGAGCGGCCACATAGGTACCTGCCAGTCCTGCTGGTGAGTATGGCGTTCCCGATATTGAATCCGTATAATGAAGATCAAGAGATTTTTGGGTTGGTTGTGCATAGTTGCACGTCTTGGCATGGTCAACTCATTTCCATACGACGCCTCACTTCAAAATACAGGCAGGCGGCATCGCAGGAACGTCGGTAGATACTGTATGTATTGAATGACCCTGAGATCTTCTTAACTGGAATGCATTGATCATCCTGGCTTCATAACTTACAAAAACTGACCGCCTCTTTTCATACTTTCCATCCGCACGAACATGCAGATCCTATACCCTCTTGATACCATAAAGACGCGTTTGGTAAGCGATGGTGATTGCATTCATGACACCAACCAAAGACAAACGAAGGCATTTCCCAATTCGCTTCGCCTTGGCGTCAAGGCTTGGTGCCACGGATATACGGCAGTCTGATATTGGATCCCATTTTTTCCAGCAATCCAAAGCAGGGTTTCGCGGTTCGGGTGGTTTCTCGGGTGTATATAGCGGGTTGAGTTCGGCGATTGCTGGGTCGGCACCTTCAGGTGACATGGTTGGGCAATAGTCTTGTTTGAAAGCGCATTATTTAGAATTGGGGCTTTTCGGACTGTCCATGAAGGTGTGGGCATAATTTTCGTTGACAAATTCTGAAACTGTCTCTCCCCTTCCCTTTTGCCCCCCACAGCCGCCGCGTTTTTCGTGACCTACGAGCTATCAAAGAGACAGTTTCGGAACATCTTGGGTGAAGATAATGCGGTGCCGACGCACATGCTTGCCGCATCTTTAGGCGAAATTGTAAGCATTTCCTCGATTTCCCCGAGTCTCAAATCATCAATTAAAAATATTTATCGTATCGCCCGCTTTTCCTTGACCACCGGGATTAGAGTGCCTTGATAGTCCGAGTGCCAACCGAGGTCATCAAGCAACGGCTACAGGCCAAACAGTATTCCAACATACGGTCAGCAGTCAGCAGCGTGTATCGGAACGAAGGCTTTCTGGGGTTCTATCGGGGTTACCTCATGACAGTTTTTCGCGAGGTACGCTTTATTCTTGATCACTGTAACAAATGAGATGAGTTGAGCCATACAATGTTTCAAATGAACTGACGCGACTTCGGCATAACAGATACCATTCAGCTGCATCCAATTTCCACTATACGAATATCTCAAGGTGTCGATTTGAATGCAAGCTTTCCCAAGAAATGCTTTGCCAATCCTCCTCACATCTTTCTTCATTTGAACAACAGAAACGTGTTAGTCACTCCAGAGGCAGACCGGCCGAGTCTTGGGAAGCCGCAATATGTGGGTCCTTCGCAGGAGGTGTGGCCGCAGCGTTGACAACACCACTTGATGTCCTGAAGACCCGTATCATGCTCGCAAAGGTATGTCTGTCTCATATGCGTGGAAAGCGGCCCCTTTCTTTCTTTCCTCCCTTAATAGTTATGGATCCTAATGGTTGATCCACATTCTGTGCAGGTTCGGTCGACAAACCACGGCATAGTATCAACGTTTAAGCAGATTCTGAAGGAAGACGGTCCGAAAAAGCTGTTCGCGGGTCTAGGACCGCGGGTGACGTGGATTAGTATCGGAGGTTTCATTTTCTTAGGGGCGTATGAGAAAGCATTGCGGACTTTGGAATTCAAGATTTAGATTCGTGTGTAACTTGTTCGGTTTGACAAAAACTCGACGAAACAGAAACCTGCAGAAACCATGTCCGCCCACTACAACCACCAGTACGCTGCCCATTATGCTTATGACCCCAACAGCGCAGCCATCGCTTCCAGCGCTTATCCGGTCAGTTATCCAGCTGGATATTCAGACCCATCAGGGGCCACTGTATCCTCTGCTAACCCAGTTTACTACGGTTCATCTGATGCTGCTGCTTCGTCTGCAGTTGCTTCTTCCGCAGCCGCCGCTTCATACTACACCTACGGCGTCTCTGCTGACCCCTCATTAGTTGCAGCGAATGCATCCGCATATCACGCCTACGCCCATGCCCACGCCTATGGGACAACATACGATTCCTCTTCCACAACAGACTCACAGGGGTACACAGTGGAGTCAGAAACGGGTGCAGTACCCTATCCGGCAGGATACGTCCCGACATCCGCTTCAGTTTCGGTCGTGAAAGCCGCACCGCAGCAGGCTGTAGCAGGAGGAGTTGATGACCGGAAAGGGAAGGGTGTCGCGCCGGTTGTGGGCCTTGGGTATTCTTCGACTGCGGTGGCAAGTGGTACTGGCAGTGCAACCGGGACAGAGAAAGAAAAGAAGGGGAAGAAGAAGACGGTGTTTCGGGCAGCTGGCGGCGAGGTGTGGGAGGACCCGACGCTTCAGGAGTGGGACAACAGTAGGTTCTTCTCTTGGCTTCTTGTGTGAATGTGTGAATGTGTTTATGGAGTGGTTGATGCTTGCAAGTTGACTCATGTTATGACTTTTGATGACACGGACGTGCCTTCATTTCCTTCCTTGGCTGGGGTAAAAAGATGACTTCCGGTTATTCTGCGGCGACCTTGGGAACGAAGTAACGGACGAACTCCTAGCAAAAGCATTTGCGAAGTACACGTCGTTCCAGAAGGCCCGTGTCGTACGCGACAAGCGGTCCAACAAAACGAAAGGTTACGGGTTCGTCAGCTTCAAGGACCCCAACGATTTTGTGAAGGCAATGAAGGAAATGCAAGGTATTGGTTGTTTCCTATTTTTTTTCTCCGGATGCTTTCCTACCTGGTTATGCTTGTCTCGTGGACACTAAGATCAATCAAAATCTTTCAGGGAAGTACGTTGGCAATCGACCCATCAAACTCCGTAAATCAACATGGGATGAGCGAAACGCTGATCCGAGATCACTACGCAAAACTCAAGGAGGAGGAATCACAAAGAGATAGAGTGGCCATTGATGCACTGTATATTTTTTGTTGGAAATACTACACACAAGCACAATTCAAATGTTGGGACTTGCATTTATTCGAAGTTGCCACTTTGATTGATTACGTTTTCATCCCAACTGTTCGCCCAGCTCTTCTTGCTCTTGGATAACGGCTTCAGCCATCTTCGATGCCGCGCTCTGCACACGAGCTGGAAACCGAAACCGAAAGCATCGTGAGCATAATGCGTTGTAAAAAGCAATGGAACAACCAATACATAAAAATGAACCAAATTCGAATACCTGTCGGTCCGCCCCTTTCGATGACACCCGCTTAGAACACGGATCAGGGAATATGTCAGATTCGAGTCACTCTTTCAGACGAATATCACGATCCATTGAACTCACCATTCAAAGACTTCTCTTCCCATGCGCGCTGGAGTGCTTCCACTCTCAATTCCGCCGCCAAATCCGCATCGTTCACATCAGGCAAGGGTTGCGTCTCCTGCATGACCTGTTGCGGCGTTTCACCTCGTTCTAAGGCCACCGCACTGGCGTACTTCCCGAATGCTAATTTCGAAGGATTCGTCAGGCGTGCACATACCACCAAATCATGACGGTGAAAATGGTGATTTCGTTATGAAGGGTCAGTATTTCCGAGAAGGACCGTGACGCAATTCGGGGTATTGGGATGCGACGGAGGGGGGGGGTGTTTACCTGACTGCGCCTTCGAGGCCGCGGATCCACGTGGGACGGCGCCTTGAAGTTCTGGATATAGGCCGGCTTCCACTGAGGTTAACCTTCCAGCGCTGGGTGAAACATGGGGTGAGGGGCGGCCAGAACAGGGACGGAACAGGAAGAATGGCATGCATGTGTAAGATCGTTTTTGGTTCTCATAAAACAGGGGATCCTATTCTGCGCTTTTTGGGGGGTGATCTTCACTTACCTCGTTTTCAGTGCGGACAGCATGAGATTCTCGTGCTCCATCGCCTGTTTCTGAAGTCTGTCACTAAGCGTCTCAGGGGGCGCATCTTGGGACGAGGTGTTGGACTTCGCGGTAGAAGCGGAGGGGGCGGCCTGGGTGGTTTTTGCGTGACTGGAGGACATCTTGCCCGGAGAAGTATGTTTGATAAAAATTTGGAGAAGTCGGTATTGAAGAAATAGGGTTTCTTATTGGGAGACAAATGAGGTCACAGCGAGTTTCATATTGCGTACAAAACAAGCTCGAATATTGAACGTACAAACCACAAAGGGTTCGATCTACTAGAGAGAAAGGGAAAGTGACAAGCAGGCCAGATCTGGACAAAATAACCTTTTCACTCATTCCGTCGGGAACGTAGGTCAATTCTCGAGCTCTTCTGCTGTCACTATCCATCGTTGTCTAAGTAAACATAAAAGTGAATCAGAAAGCTACTCTACATCCAAAATGAGGCAATACTGGTACATGATTACTGCCATCCTGCTTATTAACAACAAAGAGGGTGACCGCCGATCATCGAACAACAAGAGTCGATCGGGAAATATCACCGTTTTGGGAAGAAAGCAAGCAGATCTATCAGCAGATTGTTTTACAGGGGTAAAAAGACGTGGAAGATCATTGAACTGAGTTCGAGCAAGAGCAAGTATTTTGGAAGTATGCACAGGAAAAGGTACATTACGCCAATGGAATGCTCTCATGGCTGCTCTCTTGTGCATCACCTTCCAATGAATTTGAGAGAAACCCAATATTCGCCTGAACTTAATCGCCTGGACGCGGATGTCTCGGAGAAAATTCAAATAAATGTCTTTAACACGCGGAAAACAAGCACAATCAATTTGCGCATGAAGACGTTTTGTAAATTTGTTCTCCAATTGTCAACTTCCACTTCGTTCAATCAAATCAGAAACGCTTGTCATGGTACTCTTCTCCTCCAGACAAGTCTTCAAAAACCTATTGCTCACGCTCTCACAAACTTCATCCTCACAAGTCGAAACTGTAAATTTAAAAAGGCGTAGAATGGGGAGCTTCGCATCTCTCAAGTTTCGGATGACGAAAAACATATG
>JADGJF010000523.1:0-18752 GCA_027596845.1 Quaeritorhiza haematococci | reverse complement strand
GAAAACAAACTCACAAATATAATAAGAATCCATCCGCGCTATCGGAATCACATAGCGAACTCAATTCCGAATATATTGATGGCAACTCCTTATTTGACGCTCGGCTGTTATCCAAAGGCCCTGGTGGAGGTAAGATCCCACCAAACCAAAGGGATGTTAGCGATCAGGGAATCTTCTTTGGCAGGTCGATGAGCATGCAAAGGAAACAACACGTACCCATAATATCCTGTGTTTCCTCTTCTTTCCGCTTTTCACCAGCCTTTAGTATGTTAGAAAACAAATATAACCATGTTATTAAGGATCGCCGTGATGAAATACCCAAAACAAGTGGAATATTCAAACAGCCTTTCACATCCTTACTCCTCATATACCCCCCCCCGTATTTGTGAAAACCGAAAACACTAAGAGCTCTCGCCCTTTTTTAACGGCTTTCAACAAATTCTTACCAGAAACTTTGAATATAGACGCAAGAACACAAGCTTGGGATTTTTCTGCTCCGACAAAGCGTGTGCTGCTCGGTCATATTCCTTCATCTGGAAGTAAGTTCGCGCAAGGAGGAATCTATCACTCTCGTCTGGTGAAAGTGGTCGGGAAGACGGTGCGAGTGGCAGTTTTTCGTCTGATATCTCATCGGCGTAGTTGAACTGTCTCGCTTTGTCCACACCGTTGAGTTGTTCAGCTGCCCTTCATTATTCGTTTTTGTTTGGGCAGAGCATTTTTAGAGTAAGCGACGTTTGAAGGTTTCATGTGAGAAAGAAAATGCAAGAAGGAGAAAGAGACACATACCATCTGGCGCTGACCCCAAGTCCCCGATCTAGGCATTCTACAGCAACGGAGCGAAGGATTGCGGCGACATCCATCTTTAGCGATTCAGATCTTTGACAGGTGTTGTGTGCAACGAATGCTCTGGAACACAACCATTTTGGCGGAGTTGGAAAGTGGTGAAAATGGAATTGTAGTGCCCCTACAGGCCCCGTGCCCTTGGGCGTATCGACGTAGTTGTGCGATGAGGAATTCCCATGTTTCCCTACAGTAACTCCGACCAGACCAATCGGATGAAGTTGATGACGATAATTGACGATGGTGGGGTTAACCGTCTTTCCATTCTTGGTCACTATCCAATAAAAACCGCATTCAATGTGGAGTATTCTCAACCATCTTTCGAGCACGATTTTGGTCCATTGCAGGAGAAGAACAAAAGCACGGAGCACATCCGTAGTTGACGGTCCAATCTAAAGGATTTTCATTTTAGAAATGCAAATACAAGGACGCCGGGAGGAAAACATGTTCGCCACCAAACGAGGACCAAAATCGAGTCCAGAACATTTCGAATCCATATGTGTGGTTTACAATTTAACCAACTATGGCTCCCATCAATATTCAAAACATGAAGTTTACATATAATATTATTGTTGGGAAACAGGCCGACCAACTTTCCCGCCACACCTCGTAAAAATGAAAGAAAAAGGCAAGCGATTTCTTTCATCCCAAGGCGAAAACCAAAATTACACGAAAATGAAAAGGTTGATGAAGTGTCCATGACACCGCCAAACCAGCCTTCAACGATATCCGCAATTTGAGAGCACAAACCGAGGTTACACCGACAACAACTCCGCTTTGAAAAGAACAGGTCAAAACCGCCATGCCAACGACAACGGCACCGGTGGCGACGGCAATGGACATCGACAGCATTGTACAGAACAATAATTTACATACCAACGTTTCAACAGCGCTCGCGCCGACAACGGCATTGCGGGAAGCAGAGGCAGATGATGCACACACAGAAGAAGAGGGACCACGGCTGAAACTCTTGAGGGTGGTCCTTTCCAGAACGATGGGTGAACTCTCTAAACATTGCAGGTAGACTCAAGATTCCGCCATCGGTTGTTTCACTTGCGTTCGTCGGTCATAACACACAGCCCTGACGTCTCGATTGATCTCTTATGTACACTTTGCGAATTGTCCACAGCTTTGAAAGCATCGCGCAAAGCGTCCCCCAAATCGCTAAATCAAGTCCAGCAGAGCTTGAATCCGTCCGAAAGCAGATTCTTGATTTTTTGGACCAGTCGATGATGGTGTGCGAAGCTTCCTCTTGGTTTTGTTCTGTTTGGCGAATCTCTCTTTTCTTTTCTTTTTGAAACTTCTGAGGGCTGCTGGTGCCACGTACGTTCTAACCTTCCGACAAACGTGTCTCTGTACGCAACCAGGAGGAGTTCGCGACGATTTTGGAAAACAGAGATATGATCAATAAGCTCAATGAGCTTGATGAGATCCTTAGAATGCAGACGCAGACGCAACAGCAATCCGATAATCCTAGGTGCTTAGTGGTTACATTCCTGCTTATCAAACTCGTCAACTCCTTTCTATTGAGACGCTTGCTACTTTCGGCAGTCAGTCCCCCGACTTCCACTGATTGTTGTTGGTTGCTCCTTTGATCCGCCCACGCCCTCCTTTCCGACCGGCAGAAACAAAATCGACCCCAATAGTACAACCCGGGCGATCGCGTACAAGTCGAAACGCCGCTTCGCCGACGTGCTGAGAGACAGACTGCAACAGGTTAAGACAGAAACGCCCCACAAGACTCAAACTATTCGGCAATGTTTCATTTGGATGATTCGGGTGATCTGACGTTCGTTTGTTTTCCTTTCTTTCTCATATTTCTGCTGGCCCATTCTCATGGATTTGCGTGTCCCGTATCTTGTTCGTTTTTATCTGATGTCAGACCCGTGCAGAATCCCGGACGTTGATGCAGATATGGCAGGAAAAGAAACAGCATGAAGCGGAATACGAACAATCCTTTGGTGCAATGTGTGACGAAATAGAGAAGGTGGATATGCTGCAAGACTGTGCCTTTTGCTATACCAGTCGGAATCCGAGTCTAACGTTGCGCTCCTTTCCCTTTTCTCAGAACGTGTCCGTCCTACAAAACTGTCTGTAAAAATTATTCTATTTTGCCTCATGAATGCTTTTATGATTAGTGTCAGCTTGTTACATAATATGAGTGAATGATATCACAATAGACTCTCAAAAGCGCACCCCTTTCTTACCGCCCTTTTCTCCCCCACGACGGCAACTTTCGCTGGCTGCTGCCCCCCGCGCTCTTGTTTGCCGGCGCTGCCACAGAATGGTTTTCCTCGTCCTCGTCTACGATCACTTCTTCACTTTTGGTGTTTGCCTGAGATTGAGACTGACTCCCAAATTGGAGTTTGGTTTGTCGCAATCCGCTCTGTCGTGTTGTGGCAGGAGGTTTCGTCGGCGGTGGGCTGAAAATGGAGCACAACGAGGAAGTGGATGTGAATGTGCCAAAGAGAAGAGGGCGAAGGGAACACAGGAGTTAGAGTCCTTTCACTTGGGCACAGCAGAGATGTATCGTTCAAGAAAAGTTCTGACAAAAGAGATGATTTCCAGGTGAAGCGCGGGTTTTGGGATTACCTTGCAGCTTTCCGTTTCCGCGCCGTCGTCTTCTTCGGCGGGGCATCTTCCTCCACGTAGGTGCTTTCGTCCTGGGGTTTCGCCTGGATGGAAATGAACAAGGGACACAACCAACAGCAAAAAAAAAGATAAGGCGTCTGTGGTTGGCATAGTCATGTTTCCAAAAGAAGAAGTACTAAATGCGGAGGACAAGCCCAACCCACCTTGCCCCGACTTGGCGCCGCGCGCCCACCGCCCCTTCCCCTCGGCTTCGAGGCAGCATTCGAAGAAGACGAGACGGCGGCCCTCCTGCCACCACCTCTCGCCGGCCTATCTTCATCGTCCATGTGATCGTCATGGTGATCTTCTTGGTCCTCCTCTTCTGGTTCATGATCCTCGTCCTAATCAATCATAAAAAATTATTAACACAAGATGACGACATGAAGAACACCAAACACAGAGTGGGAATGAGGAAATGATGAGGGAGAAGGCAAAATCTTCACCTTGCTCCGACTTGATGCCCCACGTCTACCACCTCCTCTCCCCTTTTGCTTCGAGGAAGAAGCGGCTGCAGCCTTTCCACCTCTTCCCTTCGCTGTGCTTTTTGTTGCTTTCGACTTTGATGCTGCTGGCTGCTCGTAGTCCATATCCTCGAATTCGGCAGCCAAGTCCCGATTGGGATCAAGTTGGTGCTCTTCTTCTTCATCTTCTTCTTCGTCGACAGTCTACAATTTGCAATGGACATATACGTAGAGACATATCAAAG
The DNA here is from genome assembly GCA_027596845.1 of Quaeritorhiza haematococci. Taxonomy (NCBI): domain Eukaryota; kingdom Fungi; phylum Chytridiomycota; class Chytridiomycetes; family Quaeritorhizaceae; genus Quaeritorhiza; species Quaeritorhiza haematococci. The sequence goes on along the minus strand of JADGJF010000523.1, from coordinate 14,575 downwards.
GACAACATGTCAGCTACCACGGGGCATATCGAGAAGGAAATCAAGAAAAGAAACCAAATGGTGGGTGCTATTGACTCACCTCGCCGTCAGAATTTATCTTCTTGGTCTGCTTCTTTCTTTTGTTCCGGACTTCCGGTGCCGTGTTTGCAAACTCAGCTACACGAAGTTCCTTGAACTTTTCAATCTGCAATTACGAGCGTTGAGAATTTCAAAAAAGGATGTTCGACCTCAGAGAAGAAAAAAGGGAACCAGAAAAGCATGCTTTGAAGATAGCCGGGGAAGGGGAAAAGAGGGGTCTGTTCATGCATATTCTTACCTCCATCAAGATATCATCATCTTCTTGGGCCTCTTTAGTGACTTTGAGGTGCTCCCAAGTCCGGTTTAAAGAATCATTCACGAAACTTTTTCGAAGAAAGATGCGCGTGTCAATAACAGGACATTCCCACCACAGAGAAAGATGCGGACCCTCCCAGGAGTCAAAAAGCTCCCTTTTCCAACGCACGCGTATAAACGAAAAAGAAAGGGAAACCGCAAAACACTCACTCCTTAATCGCGTCCTTGTCATCCTTCTCGACAAACATCCGCACGGCCTCCCCCAACTCGTTCCCGGGTAAAATTTCCAGATTTTGAGCACTCAGGTACTCGTCAATGAGGTCCTCGACGCGGAAGGCGTCAAGCTTTGCGGGGAGAGAGGCTTCTATGTTGACGGGTTCCACTGGCTGGGCTTTTTTGACTTTTGGGTTTTCGTTTTTGTGTATAAAAAGAGTGGGTGGAGGTTTATGCAGGAATACTGGTGATTAGTTGAACTTTGAAATATGAGGTTGATAAAATAGCCTGGTGGAGATGGTGAAGAGTGATCGTGATCGTTTCGAAGGAGCTCTTTGGTATCGAACGAGTTGTGCTTTGGGAGATTCTGGGCAGGACGCAGGCGGTGTGGTATCAATATTTGATCCACTTTCTCTCACCTGCTGAGAGAACAAAGCTCGATCTTTTCCTATAGAACAGCAGAATATCCTTCGGGTTCGCAACGAGGTTCACAAATTTCTGCCCGAACCGGTTCGGATTGAAGGAGGTGAATCCTCCACTATATTCAACCTGTTGTTCAAAAAATAGACAGGAGTTCCAAGCGACACCATCAAGGGAAGTATCATTTAGAAAGTGATGTGCCGAGGAGGAATGGTTGAGTTTCTTCATACCTTTAGCCTTATAAGCGGCTTTGGGGGCTCATCTTCTTCATCCGGATTCAGCTCGTACCACTCCTCGTTTGCTTTCTCGATCAGCTCGTTGACCTAACATAAGTCCAGACACAGACAAAGGGGTGGGGCGTTGATTCTTTCAGCAGAGAGACATAGGGTTTTGAAACACTTCCAAGTGCATACCTTCTCCGTGAGAAACTCTGAGACAGCCGAGGCGTCGGTCGGCCGCAAACCCTCGACCTCCGATAGGGACACCTCGTCAACAACGAAAGGCCGGACACTCCTGAGTCTTATCTTCTCGAGCTGGAACGTCTTCTTGTAGATCTGGAGGATGGCCACGTGTCTGAGAAAGGAGATGGTATGAGACAAACAAAAGCAACAAGAAAGTGCTTCGGGCCCAAAAAAAAATTGACGGCGGACAAAGGTGGTGCAGGTGGTCGGTATTCATGATGAATGTGTTCTTTCTTACTTTGGCTCGGACTCTCCCTCACTCAAGGCCGTTGCCACTGACGAACCCGGTTGCGTGATGTAGAAATTCTGCTGCGCATTATGGACGGCATCCACCTGACACTCATGTTCGTGGCCCCACATAATCAAGTTGAGGAAATCGTCCAGAAAATGCTCGGGTATATAGTTTTTGGGCCCATGCGCCACCCTGGAAAGATGTCAGAGAGGAAGGGTACATTAATTTCTCAAGTTGAAGAAAAGAGTGCACAAGCCGAACACGACGGTTTGGAAACGTCTTTGCGCCAGCCAAGCTCCATTTTTCTCGTTTTCATAGCACCCTATGAAAGCAAACTTGCCTGTTCTGATGCAGAACCATCATATTGAACCAGCTATCTGCGGACTCCCGTGGCCGCAACATCTTGACTTTCTTCTTCCTAAACTGCCGGTTGAGCCTTTCATCCCGGATATTTCCCAACCCATACAGAGCTAGCCGAGTGGAACCTTTTTGGAGGAGGAGGGGCGTGATAACAACATCGTCCAGGTCGGGTGTCTTGCCAAAGTAGTTGACGAGGCCGCTGACGTGCAGAAGGTCCAATGCACACAAGTTCCCGTCCTGTGAAATTGGCCGAGTGGTCAGTCTCTGATTTCCCCATTTGTCCGGGAAACAGAAAAACCTTCCCAAATCGCTTCGAGCCCAGGCCCAACCATTCACCCTTCTTTCTCAAATTTTCATTACCCCCGATGGATCATCGTGGTTCCCATGGATTGAAAATATAGGTATGCGGACATTGTAGTTCCCATCTTGATAGTTGACAACCGGGTAGCTTTTTCGTGTTCAGTGCCGGTGGGAAGTCCAGGAGAGCATAACACCACAAGTGAAAAGTCGGACGGATTTACCCCGATTAGTATCCAGTTTGGCGCGATTTGAACTAATCGAGTTGGAATAGGACAAGTGAAGCGTGGACGATAAACAACGTTCTCTGATCATCGCCAAACAAAGCAACACGTACTCGGCAGGGAAATTCGCGGACGGGTCGCTCAGAAACTCAATCTCGCACGGTTTTTCGCCCATGCAATAGTGCCGTAGAAGGTTCATGCATTGGTAGAGAGTCTTGCGAGAGGGTTTGTTTTCATGGAATAGATCGCCGCCCAACAGAATGAAGTCGACCTTTTTTGACGAGGTGGAAACAAAACAGGACATTGTAACGACGCGGATCGACATATTGTCAGTCATGGCTCAATAATGCCAAACGCTTGCACTTCTATCAGTTTTGAGCACCTCATGATGTTGTGCCAACTGCAGGATTTCCTCAAAGCTACGAATGGAGTCTTCGCCACGAATTGGATCTTTTTCCATATAACCTAGATGGTTATCGGTGGCGATGAGAATGCGGAAAGTATCCTCCGGTGGAGCTTGTGGCTGAGTTCCGTCGGCCATGGCGGTCGCAGAGGGCAGAACAACGGCGGTAAGCGGCGTCGACGTTGGAAGAGGTTGGAGTAGCAAGAATATGTAAGTCACACGAGTATGCGGCTTCAAAGGTCCACAAGCTGAGTTCCAAACTTGCCACAGGATGGTCGATTTCACACGATGCTCCCAGGATGATTTTCTACCATCAGAAATCGACATGGAACTGTTGGGACGACTGTACTTCCCAAGTCTCTCTGACCATAGATTGCAGAGGCTGCCATTGAGAATTGAAAGACGAATGTTGCGAACTCGAACCTTGCGAGCAGCTTTGCGAGAGGCAACCAGAAAGGAAATCATCGTCTATATTTCTATGGTGGTGTTATATACAAAGCTTCATTTCATAATCTTCGGCGCTTCTTTGTTTTTGGTTGCTCGCTATCTCCATTTTCGTCCTGCGATTGATTTTCTTCATCCTCCTCGCTTGTTTCCGTTTCCTCCGGAGTCGTGTCGCAGTTCTCGCACCTTCGTACATGTACAGACAAGAACAAAATTAAAATACACACGTATTTGACGGTCCGCCAAGACAAGTAAATCACCTTCATTTCCTTACCTGAACGCAAACCCTCTGCTGGGAGGTTTGGTCATAGGTGGGTCCAAACATCCCAGATGGAAGAGCGATAGACACACGACGCATTCCACGAATTGTGAGGAAGAACGGCCTTTAGGGGAAGGGCCACCATCGGGAGCTTGAAATTTATGGCACTCAGAACAGACTCGTGCCGGTAAGTTCTGTATCCCGTTGCGATTCCGAGAAGTGGGGGTGCCTCTCGGAGAATCGGTTCTCATGCCAGTACCCCTGGGCCCTGATAATGTCGACGACAAGGATGAGGGCCGTAGTGGCATCGATCTCGATTTTTCCATAAACTGCTGATATAACCTGAGGAACTCGGATTGAAACTCAGGCCGCACGCTCACCCCGTCATCAAAAAGGAGAAACTTTTCAATCACGGAGCTTCGATTTGAATCAGACCGAGTATCGTAGCCTTCAAAAATGTGAAGACATCTCGATAAATTGTCCATGAGCTCCTGGTCAGACTGAATGAGCTTCTCAATCTCTTCCACCGCCTTTCGAAGTTCGGAATCGGCACTCTGGATACTCTTTTGCATCTTTTCACAATCGACATTTAGGTGATGGTCGAGCGATATGTCTCTGCAGCGATTTTGCTGCAGCTGTGCAAGTCGGTCTTCTTGATCTGTTTTGTATGTGTGGAGATGGTGTTCGAATGCCAGCTGGGGAGTCCAGGAGGCGGAATCGACATCGTCTGTTGAGAACGACGGCGCATCTGCGGGGCAAGATTTCGCCCATCGCGCCCAGGCATTGAGCTGCGAATGAAGATCCCGATATTCTTAGATGACAGATTCTATGTGTGTGTTGATGTTGATGATGAGATACACACCTTTGGTTCTGGATCAGTGCCGTGCTGTTTGCAAAAGATGAAGAACGGGTTTTCTTTTACAGCCTCCTCTTGCGCCACTTCGAGCAACCCGTAATTTTGACCACATGTGATATGAAGCTTTTTGAGGAATATGTGTTTCAATGTAAAGTAACCTTGCAGTGCCCTCTCGAAACGCTTACAAAGATGGTATTCTTACCGCCTTCTTGCAACCATGAGCGTCACACGCAAGCTTTGCTCCACATTTCGCAACGCGTGGATCTTGACACACCGAACACTCCTGTTTGGGAATGTGTTAAAGAAAGGTGGCGGACGGACGAAGCATAAATTGAACATACCATATCCCATTTCTTTGGGGGTATGAGTTTGAAGATCATACGTTCAATTTCTTCGCTATATGGAGGAAAAGGACACAGCATATCCGGTTTCGTCAAAAAAGCAAGTGATAGACTTTGAAACAACCCGTGATCAAGTTCGTTCCTAATACCTCGTATGATCCTTGTCGTCCTCTTGCTCTTTCTAGTGGTTTTCCAGAAGATTTCGGAAAAATGAGTTGTCTACGGTGTTATGATTACAGTGACTTCTTCGAATACGAACCAGTTCTTGATTAGTCAACCATTGACAACAGACGACATGGACGTAGACACCCTCCGGTGTCCTCTTGAAAGCACCATATCTATGCGGACAAAGAACACAACTCTAAAGAGATCAATCATAGTGTAAGATGGCAGAATCAATGTGTCAGTATGTTGTGCTCGTAGTATTGCTTGTCTCAAACCTGAGACCAAAGTACACTTACAACTGCGCTTGCGTCTGTTGACGAACAGCGGTCACATAGCCAAGAGTTTCTCTTTTTCTTCGACAACGGGGATGACTTGGGGCGTGAAGTACCAGTGGATGTTGAATAATAGTAGCATCGAGAATGCACCACAGCCGAGCAGTCAGATCCGGAGCAAACGAGCAGAGGATCCTTCGCATTATGGGAACGCGTGTTCAAACAGACACAACATATATTTGGATGTTTTTGTTTCTGTTCGAGGCGATTTAATGTTTATTTTTAGAAATTTCCATTCAGACACAACATTAAAGCACTAATATGATCCATCTAGCAAACATACCCATTGTTGCAATAGTGCGGACTTTAAAGCTGCCATTTCGACCCAACAGGCGTCGTGTTCAGCGAACGTCGGAGTGGAAGTTTAGTGGGACAAAGTCGCACTTTTGTGACACCTTGACTTATTTCTTTTTGCCCAAATTTCGAGCTATCAGTGCACGAACGAAAGATGGCGAAAAGGAAAGCAACCGATGCCGCCTTGGTATGTCCGCCCCTCTTGGCTCCCATCGATCAACTTGATCCATTTTCTAATGATCGATGGTGTTTCTATTCGTTCCGCCAGGCCGAGGCAACTGCAGCCAGCAAGGCAAAGAAGCCCGCTCACCTCGACGAAGCTGACCTTAACGACGACGACATTCAGGATGACGAGAGCAATGACGGTGACTACGTTGAAGAGCCATCAGAAGATGAGATGCAAACGGAACAGGTCCAGGAGGGAGAGAACGGTCACCCAGCATCGAGGGGAAATGCGGGGGGAAGGTTCGTGCTTTGCTACTTGTGGGAACAGTCTCGTCTGCATGAATGGTTGAATTAACCTAAACATTTCGACAAACGTGTGAATAACCAGCTCTGAGTACCGGGCCCCCACCGCGGATGAAATGCTCAACCTGAAGGAAACAACCTCTTTGTTCAAATCCAACCTTTTCAAGCTTCAAGTGAGTATTCTTCAGGCTTTCTAACACTTATCTCACCTTTGTTGTACTCTGAAAATGAAGAGATTTTGGTTTTTGAACGTTGGTGACTAACATACGTGTGGTCGCTGCCAATATAGGTTGAAGAACTCTTGAAGGAGGTCAACATCAACTACACAAAGCTGCAAACACTGGAAAAGACCTTGCACAAGGTGAAAGAAATTTTCGACTCAATCGGCGACGTTCCTCAAGGACAGGTACTATGCTCGTTCTTTTCTCGGTTGAACATTTTTTATCAATCCCAAAAAAACTGTCTCTGACACCACTCTATTCATCAATCCGTTTGTGGCAGCTTTCAGAAGTAACAACGAAGCTCGATGCCGCCAAGATCTCCATCCCATTCCCATCTCCGGCACCTTCTAAGGATACGAAAGTCAAATTCACATTCCACAAGCCCGAAAAGCTCTACATAGTCGGCAGTTACATGCTCCGGACGGCAACCAAAAACCCGAACTTGACTAATGTCGATGTTGCGGTACAGATGCACGAGGTGAGGCTCGGTTTCTAACTAGGGAGGTCGCCAGTGTGGCTTGTTTTGCTTTGTTTTCACTGCTCAAAGCTGAGGCCGTTCATTCTTCTTCTTTAGTCGATGTTCCAAGAAAAAGATTGGGTCAATTTCCGCTACTTCCACAAGCGCGCATACTTTGTGGCCATGTTGGCTTTGGCACTGAAACGGAAGGCTTCAGAGCTCCCCATCAACATCGAATATCAATGGTTTAATGGGGATGAAAGGCGGCCGATATTGGTTTTGAAGGGCGTTGGTAAGCGTGCACCTCCTTCCATGATTTAGAGCTTTCCGCGTCTGTGTTTTTATCTGATCCTGGTTTTGAATATCTTTTTCTTCTATGTTATCCTTTCCGGCGTCAAATAACCAGAACGCTCCGAGTACGATATTTCGAAGGCCGGTTTCTGCATTCGAATTCTCCCAATGGTTTCTCCTCAAACCTTCTCCCCCACACGTTTCGCCCCAGCTCGCAACTGTGTCCGCCCCAACTCCGCCGATGACTCCTCAAATACAAACCTTCACACCCAAGTCCCCACCCCACGCTACAACACTTCCCTACTCATGGATTCCGCGTACGTCACCCACATGAACTTCATTCACCACCACGCCAAAAACTGCGCTGCGTTCCGGGACGCTTGTGTGCTGGCGAAAGTATGGCTCGCTCAACGAGGGTGGACCAACGGGTCCCTCTCAGAATTCGGAGGGTTTTTGTGGGAAATGATCATGGGATGGTTGTTATCCGGAGGAGGATCTAAAGGCGCTGGGAAGCGGTTGAACAACAGTTTCAGCTCCTATCAACTTTTCAAGGTTACGCTCGAGTTCTTGGGTAAGTAGCGTGTGCCTGTTTGAATCGTATTATGATGAATTTGCGGGAATATGGCGGATGCTCATACTTCTTTGTTCGTTGCAGCGACCAGAGATTTCGACGCTGAACCTCTTTTCTTGACTCCGAACGGCCAACCCTTGTCGGAACCGGAGGTATGCATTAACTTACTTGGCGTTTGATCTCAACATCTCCTTCGGTGCTTGATGTGTGTTACTTACTTTTTCATTCTCACCATCCATTTTAGTTCTCGAAAGAAGCGTTCCAAGCCAACTTCGATGTTGTTATTGTTGATGTATCCGGGCGCTTGAATTTGGCCGGGCACATGTCAAAAGCTGCACTTGAAGAGGTGAGGAGACCGATTGATTGAAAGTTCAGAACCGAGTGGGATGGATCGGGTATCGTGATAATGTTCGCCACCAATGACTACTTATTGACATCTCTGCAATGTCCCATTCGACTTTCTTTGCAGTTCCAACATCAAGCTCGCCTGGGCATCGCATGTTTGAACGACAATGTCGAGGACCGGTTCGACGAGCTGTTCTTGAAGAAGGTGGATGACCTGCATCTGTGCTACGACGCTCTCGTTAGGTAAGTGGGGTTCAGGAGGCTGAATAATTGGCAAATACAACAGAAAGAGACTGCCAGGTCGGGGGGGAAAGGGTTGAAGAACGGATTCCCCACACCACGGACCAACATCATGAATAACAAATTTCGTTTCCCTTGTCCGTTAGCATCAACCCCAGTGGAGCGAAACCACCCAACTACAAGCTTCCCAACTCTCTGGACTGTGCGGGGACCGGCGAATACCTCTACTACCAACTCCCCCACCTCCTTAAACGGGCTCTGACAACCCGTGTCACATCAGTTTGTGTCCGCAAAGCGTCAACACCCAGCTGGAGTTGCTCGACCACCTCCGCACCAACCTTCCCTAGACTTTACATCGGTCTCAACTTAAACCTCGCCACGTGCACACGCTTGGTCGACCTCGGTCCTTCCCGGGAAAAAGAGGCCGAACTCGCTGAGTTCCGTCGTATCTGGGGTCCCAAGGCAGAGCTTAGACGATTCAAGGATGGTTCAATCCTCGAGAGTGTCGTATGGCAAACGAGCGGAAACTCTCAGGACGAAGACAGGCACATGATCGTTCCCAGAATGGTCAAGTACTTGATGAAAAGGCACGGGGGTTTTGAACGGGAGGCGGATGTGTTGGTTTGGTTCGGACAGTACTACCCGTTCATCAAGCCCGTCGCAGGAGCCACACCGGCATCAGAAAACCTTACCTTCAAATCAGTCATGACCGCTTTCGATATCTTTACAAAACGGCTGAAGGCCCTTGAAGATCTCCCCCTTTCGGTCGTGAATGTCATACCGTCCTCTTCAGCATTGCGGTACGCATCCATGCACGTCCCACAACCCATCGACCCCGATTCGATGGTGCCAAACCAGTTCCAGGAAGCTCTCGACGTTCTTGTAGAATTTGAAAGCTCTGGGCGGTGGCCTGATGATTACGTCGCTGTGCAGGAAATGAAGATTGCGTTCTATGTGAAGATGGCGGAACTGTTTGAGAAGGAGTACCCGAGAAGCAAAGCATACGTCACAGTCGCTGATGAGGGGGTTAGGGGCTCGATGGTGGAGAACCGTTACGTGGATATTGTGTCAGAGGACGGGTACACATTCCGCTGCCGAATCCTCCACGACCGTGAGGAGTACCACCTCCAGCAACTACAGCAGCGAGTTTCACAACCGACTCCAGCAGCTCTCCTCACAGTCAAAGGCCAAACCGAAGACAAGAGCGCCGCCGAAAAGTTGTTGAGCAGCGAGCTCGCACCATTCCGTCGAACACTCCAACTCCTCCCCGCCCACTCCACCCGCGTGCGAAACCTATGTCTTTTGAATCCCTTCCTATCCCAAACGATCCGCATTGCAAAACGGTGGGTCGGATCGCATTTGCTGTCAAACCTGATCCCGGAAGAGATCATTGAGATGGTGTGTATTCGGGTGTTCCAACATCCCGCTCCGTGGTCAGCACCACCAGCAGCATTGACAGATGCTGAGAAGGAAGAGAAGAGGAAGGAGGCAGAAGATGCAAGTCCTCCCGCAAGCGCATGGACGGGATTCAACCGAGTCGTGGACTTTTTGGCACGATGGGATTGGGTCAACGAGCCTCTGATCGTGGAGCTCGAAAAGGGCACGCTTACCTCTGACGTACGTGCGCGCATCGTGGAAAACTTCCAGCTCGCTCGCAGCCGGAGTGTTGGCGGTGCAGGGAAGGACAAGGACTCGTCGGAGATGATGAATCTGGTTCCGGCGATGTTTGTTGCCAGCGAGGTGGATGAAGGATGCGCGCTTTGGGATGCAGATGCGGGTAACACTGTTGTTGTTGCTCAGCGGCTTGCGACTATTGCGAGGGCTACGGTCAAGTTGGCGAACGCTCAGGTGTTGGCGGATGACTGTAAGACGGTCTCGGTAAGTGTCATTCCTTGTACTTTCCTATTCTTCATGGCTACCGTTTCGGTATCTTCTTCTCCTTGGTCTTTTTACCTTGTTTGCCAGTGCACACAAAAACTAAATACGTATTTTGCTTTCTTTCGCCCCAACTTCATGCAACAACAGAAATGCTTTGTCTCCCCAACAGCCGGTTACCACGCCATCCTCCGTCTCAACCCCAAGCTCTGCCCCCGCTTCCCACAGAGCCTCTCATACGACTCCAAATACTCCGCAGCAGGAAAAGTCCAGTACAAGAACTTGACCAAGGTTACGCCCGAATCTGTCTTCTTGAAATACGTGGATCCAGTTCAGGTGTACTTGAAAGAGCTGGAGGTGAGGAGTCTTTCCATGAACCCTTCGATTTTTGCTCTCGATGCTTTATGTATGATTATTTTTGGATGCTAAGCGAGTGAAATGAGTGCCACTTACGTTTGTCTGGCCTCTCCCTTTTTTCGTTCCATTAGACCGCATTCTCCCACGTCGCCGTCTTCTTCCACGACAAATACGGAGGTGATGCTATTGGTGTGCTATGGAAACCTCTTCTCGCACAACAATCGTTCAAAGTCAACCTCAAGTTCTCGCACGTGCCTGTGGCTGCTTCGTTAGAGGTGAATTGTTGTCTTTTTGAAGGTTTTTTGGTAGTCGTCGAGTCTCTTCTGTCTATTTACCGTTTATTGATGACTGACGGTTCGTTTTTGTCTCTTCTCTGTTTCATGAACTTTTAGGACAACGCCAAGAAGGGAAAAGGCAACAACAAAGGAGGGAACTCGGCCTCAAAGGATGTGACTCCCAACTACATGGGCATCGTCGCAGAGTTTGAAAGGCTTGGTGCTGGGTTAGTCACCGCCGTCGAGGTGGCTCACAAGTTGTGAAAATGTATTGTCGCTTCACTTCGAAAGGAATGGAACTCTTTTGAATATTCTTATTTAGACGCATGTTTTGTAGACTTGTTCTCCAAAACTAAAACAAAGTGTGCATTTGTGACAAGTTACTTCCTCAGCTGTTGAGGTGCGTTCTACGACGATTTGGAATTCGGCAGGCGATTTAATACTGAATTTACGTATGTATAATGCGTCAGGGCAAATAAAACAACTGAACAAAACGTCACAAGAAACAGAACTAATGAAGTAACATATAAAAGAAGTATGTGATATGAATACTGTACAAGACGAGACCAAGACAAACCCACCCCACTTCCCTTTTTTCTCTCTCTCGGCTCTTTTGTTTTCTTTTCCTTTTCTTTTGTCTCTAATCACTCCCAAGCATGGTACCAACCGTTCCTCGTCACCTCCCCTCCCTCAACATAAACCCACAAATAGTCATGCCACCCCCTCCACAAGTACAGTTCAAAGTACGAGTCCCCACACATAGTCTTGACGTTCCCATCCGACGATTTTTTCGGGGTTGCAGAGGGATGGTAGACGCCGTCTTCTTTAGAAAGGGGGTGGTACACTCCGTCCTCTCTGGAAAGGGTCTTCTTCATGGACGAGGAAGACGAAGGGGAAGATGGGGAATGGGAAGAAGGAGAAACGCAGCTGATACCAATGTTCAGGGGACTGATCTCCTCGCCACCACTGGCGTCAACGAAATGACGGCGTGCATCGGGGTGACCCATAACAGCGTGGATTTGGCGGAGGGTTACGTCGCGGAGGCCGATGAGGCTTTGTTGGAGTTGGAGCATGAGCTGGTGTTTGCGGCCGTTGAAGCCATCTTCGTCGTTTTCGGTTGGGAATAAAAGAAGGGGGTATCAGAGCGGACTTCATTGCAGATATTCAAAATCCTCACAGGCAGATGACAATCTGACGCATATCAAGTTTCAACAAGTTTCGGAAGAAACTCACCAACATCCTCATTCCAGTCCCCTCCCTCATAATGCCCCCTCACATCCCTCAGTTTCTGAAACTCCTCCCCAACAGTCATAATCTCCTCCAAAAGATCTTTCGAAACAGATTTCGACGCGACATTGTCCGTATGACTTTGAAGATGGTAGTCGTCGTCATCTGCCTCGCCAGAAAGGATGCGCACCAAAGGCGAGGATGCCTCCTCACCACCGTGAGCGAGTTTTTTTGAGGATCGTAGCGAGGAGATGGTGGATACTGCGGGTGTGAGGTCCGATGGAGTGGTCGAGCGGGAATCGTCTGTGAGGAGTGTGATCTGGTTCTTGTTGAAGGAGAGCTGGATGTGGAGCTCGCGGGTGATCGGAGCGGCTGTAGTAGCCTGGAGGACCAACACACAAGACGATGCGAGAGCGAACGTTGTCAGGAGTTTCATGGTTTGGATTCCTTGTTTTCGTTGTTTCTGGTTTCCTGACTCAATCACAACGGAGAATTTGGAATGGAACTGGATGTTTACTTTATATCAAGGACATGTGGACTGTTCTCTGGATGGAATAAATAAGGTAAGGAGCGGGGGATGGGGGAGAAAAAGAGGCAACGCAAAAAAAAGAAAAAAACGCCCCCGTTCCTGGCCCCGTTTCGCGCGAGCTGGGAGTGGAGCGCCCCACATCTCAGCGAAAGCAAAAACGAAAAAAAAAAGGAACAACTATGGGAGATGGGAGAAGGTACAATGATAGTTTCCCGATGATCCCATGCGCGCTGATGCACCATTGCAACAATGCTGATACCTAACAATGACATGAGGACTGCCAGAGCATAGAGGGCGGACTTCTCGGACTTGAATGTCAGATCTCCCATATGTGGGGTTGAGGGAGTCGAACTGCTCAAGCTGGCTTCACTTGTCAATGCTTTTTTTCCGCTGGCTTCAGTTCCCGCCCGGCCCATGCTTGGCGCTTGCACAGGATCAACAAAATGGAGCAAGTAAGTTTCCGAGCAACCCTCCATTCATCTTGGTAAATCCGCTAGTCCCAATTTTACTGGTGAAGGATAAACCCTTCATGCCGCGATGCCAGATTCATGCCAAAGCTAAAACAAAAATAACAAGGAACCCAGTTCCTAACGGTGCTCCGCGATTTTCATGGCAATTTTGGAGGATGGACCTTTTTTTATCATTATCAATACACAGTGGCAGCAAACTAAAACGAATGTCCACCCAAGAAAACCCATTTGCTACAACAAAGTTCGGAAATCCAAAAAGTGATTGACTCCCCCTACACCGGGGAGACGACGCTAAATGCCTGGGTCGATTGACTTAGAGCTGACCACAGTCGGCGACGACGATCTTCTTCGAGGTACGCCCAGAGCCGGAACCGTAGCTTTCGATCTTCTTGACGACGTCCATACCCTCAACAACGGAACCGAAGACGACGTGCTTGCCGTCGAGCCTGTGTGGAATGAGAGGAAGTGATTGAACATGGGTCAAAATCTTTCTATGACTTTGATGCTTAAAAATTCCATGAAATGGTGAGTAATCATACCAGGGGGTCTTGACGGTGCAGATGAAGAACTGAGAACCGTTGGTGTTGGGACCAGCGTTGGCCATGGAGAGGATACCGGGGCCAGTGTGCTTCAGGGCAAAGTTCTCGTCCTGGAACTTGTTGCCGTAGATGGACTTGCCACCAGTCCCGTTGTGGTTGGTGAAGTCACCACCTTGGCACATGAATTCGGGGATGACACGGTGGAAGGAGCTGCCCTTGTAACCGAAGCCCTTCTCGCCAGTGCACTATTGTAGAATGCGCAAAAGGGGGTGTGGGTTAATATCCACTTCGACAGAAACCTCAACTAAAGATGCTCATTCTACACTTCAAGACTTACCAAAGCACGGAAGTTCTCAGCTGGAATGAGTTCGGATAACAACCGATAGGAGATCGCGCGTTGTCAGCAAAAGTGATTCCCAGATCCTACAAGTGGATATTGAGAGGAACTGATGTCTAAAACTTACCGGTCTTGGGGACAACGTCGGAGCGGAGCTGTTCAAAAAAGGCAGAACAATTCAGGTCAATAAAGGCCCACAGCGGATCACCACTCGCCAAAAAAGATCACATAATTTCGGAAAAGCAACACTTCCTCACGGTGGCAACTCACCTCCATGACGATGCGGCCAACAGCCTGACCGTCGGCGGTCATGTCGAAGAAGACACGGGGAAGGCTCATGTTTCTAGCAGCAGTGGACATGTAGCGAGCGAAGGATGCGAAGCGGAGGGACGGCATTGTGATAGTTTGAAGATCAAGATCGTGTAGAGAGGAATGAGAAAGGAAAGGAAAGGAAGGAGTATTCGGGGGGTTGGGCTTTCGGTGAGCGAGGTTCAGTCAGAAAAGAAAAGGGAAGGGAAAAATTTGATTTGGAATAGGCCCAAGAGGAGAGGTGGTATCCCCGCTCCCTTCCTTCCAGCGCACCCCGGCACCGATCGCCGGGCCCCCCCGCCGCGCCCTCCCCCGCCCCCCCGCGCTCCTCCCCCTCCGGGCCCCCAGGCCCCGAATGAGATTGTTGTTGAGGGGGGGCAGGTTTCTTTGTCGTCACCATCTTCGGCACAACCTGCTTCATCATCGGGGG
>JADGJF010000522.1:0-18755 GCA_027596845.1 Quaeritorhiza haematococci | reverse complement strand
CTCCCAGCACCCTCCCAACACCTACCATCGAGATCGTAACTTTATCCCCCGGCGTCAACTTCAAATCATCCTTCTTCTTGGGCACATACGCCGTCGTAACCTCATAAGTCGGCAACCCTGAATCTTCCCCATAAGCCGCGGGCAACTTCCCCCCTCCACCAATATGCACAACTTCGTCCTCCTCTTCTTCCTCCTCTTCTTCATCATCCTCTTCATCATCATCGTGCTGGATGACTTTCACGGAATCAAGGTTTTGAGTGATGGGAAGTGCACCGCCTTCGTTGGAGAGATGTGCGTATTTCCGGCCTTTGCGTCGGCGGAGGAAGAAGACTGTGAGGGCGACGACGATTCCGAGGAAGGCGATGCCGCCGAAGAAGGCGCCGAGGATTATGGGGAGGTCGGCCATGGTGGGGTGGAAAGTGGGTGTGCGGGGTGGGGTTGACTCCCGAGGCTTTTGTTTGTGGCTTTGCGATGAGCGGGCCCGCGGGATGGGATGTGGGGATAGACGTGGGTTTCAGAGGGAACGATGCTCTTCTTTATCTAGCGTGCCAGGATTGATAGGATTAATGAGGAAGGACGAGAAGGGACAGAATGGATACGAAAATGGGGGTCAGAACTGCACATTGAAGGAGTGGATACAAAACAGATTGCGAGTACTGGAGGCATAGTACCGGAGAGCAAGTTCGTCGCCCATCATTCTTACCACATACATCAGCAAAATGACCGTCCCTTCCTCCTCGTCAAATTCTTTTCTCTAGTCTTTCAACCGTGCCCTCTTCGTTTTCTGACCGCCGACAATCCGTCCAAAAGAAAAGTGGGAAAGCCAGGTGTGTGAGTGAATGCAGGGTGTGTAACTGCATGAGGGGAAGGCAGTGACAAAAGCGGCTGTGTGCTACCCTGGATGCTGGCTCCATGGGGCTTCACCGCCACGACCACAGCAGAGGCAGCGCCTCGTTTCGAGGACGACATGCTCACGTTCACACAAGTGTCTCTGGATGAGTTCAGAACATATTGACAGCGATGCAGGGCGCCGACGTACACAGGTCAGAGTAAGGACGAAAATCGACGGAAATGCAAGACACTACAGCCCTCCTTATCCCCAGCCAGAGCTCATGAAATTCATGAACATATCACTGAACTCGCAGAAACCACTTTTCAAATGACCCTTGTCACGAATTATTATCATTTGCTCTCATCATATTGTCATTCATTATTGCTACATAACAAAACGAAACGTAATCATACAAGAAATCCTCCTCTTCACCCCGATCGAAGATAGCACCCAGCGACGCCGTTCCAGATCGGATTACAGATAAGTTGATGGGGGAGAGCACCATAGCGCATGGGAAAGGGACGGGGGAAGGAAAGAAAGAACGAAATCCTAATGATTAGCACGGAGTCCTTCACAACTTTCAGAGATAACAAAAACATTGTTAGCAGGGGGTAGCGAGGTCAGTCATAGCGTCTCAATCTCTGAAGGGGAGCCCATGCCATCCAGTCACAAGAGGAGTTGTTGATTCGAACACCCAAGAAAGCAAGATATGTGAAGTCACGCTCAAGTAAGGACCTGCACACAACAGGAGATTGAAGAAACCACAACAGACAACAGCCAGCAAAGCGCTCAAACGCGTAGCTGTTTGTGTGATGGCAGGTTTGTGATGATAGGTAGTGTGTGTGATAGGCAGGTTTGTGATCAATGACTGGGCCAAGCGAAGGTGCAGGGCAGTATTGAATAGCGTGATGAATGTGATAGCAGGAGTGGGAGCTTGAAGAAACTGACTTTGACACTGTGGGCGTTAGGTATGAACGCGTAGCGGGTGTCATGGTTTTGCTTCTGGTACAGCTTTCCGTTGCCGTTGAACGACGCGCTTGCGCACGTACATCGGCCGGTTTCGTCGAGGGCAACGCACAGTCCTCACACGTCTGTGAGTTAGGACCCGGATGAAGGAACATAAAGAACCTTCTCCTTAATCCCCCCTGTGTCCCTCGGAATGCTATTGCGGGCGCTCTCGAATGCGGAGGCTTTCTGCAATTATGATGCGTTTGTTTGCGTGCGTACTGTATGGCGGCAGCAGAGGCAGCGAGCAGCGGCTCTTATCGGAAGCGACGCAGTCCCGCCCGATCGTCGCCGGGCGTTTAGGACCCAGAGAAAGACGAAAAAAAGGAGAGATAATCTCGAGCCCTCCTCCGCTCCCTCCTTAATCCCCCCTGCGTCCCTCACAAGCAAGTTTTGGTTACGGATGACGTGGTCACCGTTAGCGGTATGCGATATAGCCTTACCGCAGTACGCGATAGGTAGCATATGCGTTTGGCGTCTTAGTGCGCGCTGGCAATGTGCTTATTTGCGATGGAGGGGAAGCAACGCAGTATCTCCATAGGAGAATTGGGACCCAGAGCCCTAAGGAACAAGGCATACGACTCTCAACACACCGACAGTTCACTTTCCACAGATCGCAAAAAGGCGAATGTGCAAACAAGAATCAACAACCTGCCCAACGAACTCCTTCCTCCCCCCTGCGTCCCTCTCTTTCTTTGCGGTGCTAGTACTCAGCAAGTAACGGGTTTGAGTCGCCGAATGAGACCCTACGTGGCTGGCCTTAGTGGTTCTTAACCCTTTTCCCACCCAAGCAATGAACTTTCACACACAGTCAGCCGCCTGTGCCCGAAGGTTCCCTGACATTCTCCAGTGTCCAAACCAAACTCGTTTTAAAACGTGAGACCTCGACGCACCTCGACCCTCGCAAGTGGGGAAAGACGACCGTCAGGCCCCTATCCCGAGAAACTCTCGGAGAGACGAGGGGAGGAAGGCGGAGGTGACCCACAATGTGACGTGTACAGGCATGCGCATATTACCCCTTCTCTGAGACTTTGTGGTTGCATCATTCTCGCCGTGGAGTGAAGTGGGGAAGTCGGGGTGGGGAGAGGGGGAGAGAAAGAAGGGAGTACTGTACCTTACTGCGTTATTGAATATGCGGAGGAAGCGATGCATCGTCACCAGCCGTCGTCGTTAACGTCATCGTTAAACTTGGGCAGTTTGAAAGTATGGAAATTGTGGGTCTGATTGTGGGTAAAGGTAAGGGTGGAGGAGGTGGGTGGAGTGTGGGTGGAGTTTGGGTGGTTCGAAACCAGGCGGAAATTGGTGTCAGACGGACGGTGTGGCGCATTGAGTTTCTTGTGCGCCACCCCTTTTTGAGAGCAGCCATGGTCGCTGGTGCACGATTAAGACTTTACGCCTGACTTTATGTGAGGGAATGAGTGCCTTGTCAGAAATGGGGGTTCACCTTATGTATGAACCACTTGATACTTGAATGTGTCGGAACTAGAGAAGACCCTTGCATTTTGCACATGCAGAATCCACTGCAGAATTGCACTGACTGACGACGAAAGAAAAACAAAGCTTTGGAGTCCAATTTCGAGCCCCTTTTTGAGCATGGTCACTGGTGCACGATTAAAACTTTACGCCTGACTTTATGTGAGGGAATGAGTGCCTTGTCAGAAATGGGGGTTCACCTTCACTTGATACTTGAATGTGTCGGAACCAGAGCAGACCCCTTGCATTTTGCACATGCAGAATCCACTGCAGAATCGCACTGACTGTTGGATTCTATCCTCACAAGCGGATGCCTTGAGGAGTAGATATGGAAACGAGAATCTCAAATCTTCATCTGTGCATGGTCCAAAGGCAGCCCGCTGCGGATAACCACCCACAACGGACATTCCTGACAGACAGGGAGCAAAACGTTACAATTATTGAGATTGGGCGGTCTGTGGTGCCTATAACCTAGTCTGTCAATGTCACCATATCAAAAACCTTGCCCCCAATAGTTTCAGTCCCGCATGAGTCCAGCACTTTCTTATAAGTGCGGTGCCGCGGCGTGCATATTGCTAGTGCATTCGAGTTGGTCTGATGAATTGCGGACTTCACTTGGTGGGAGTAACACAAAACGGGCGAAGGAAAGACTCCTCACTGTCCTCAGCCTGGGAAACATTTTCACAGCAAACATGGCAGCAGTGACGACAACCTCCCCCTCTGGACCACCAGCAATATCCAAAGTCCTGTTTTATACCGAGAAGTTTTCCTGGAATGTTCGCGACATCATCCAACCAGCTCAACTGACCACACCACCTGTCTCAACTGCTGCTGCTGCCACCGCCGCCGCCTCCACCGCGTCCAACCGCACGATCACCACCGACAACGTTCCCAGTCAAAAATCAGGAAATTTCCCGACCCAAGTCTTCGAGTCGAAGAACGGCCAGCGTTGGTGCATGTTCTTCCGCGTCTGTGATAACTTGGTTGGGGTGTTTCTCCAAATCCAAGGACCGATCACCTACCGTAAAGAAACCAAGATGCGCTTTTTCGTCACCGGTCCAGAAGATGATATCAAAAAGGCCGGACTAGCCAAGAAACCGTTCTCGACTGAACACACCTTTGAACGTGTCCTCGACGACTGGGGCTTCTCCAGCTTCGTTAAACCCGCCCAACTCGTCAACCTCCTCGCATTAACAATTCACCTGGAAATCACTCTGGACGCTCCGGAAACCGAAGACGACGTCGCTCCGTTCTGGTCAACGCTGGTAAATAACAAGTCTGGAAGCGATTGCAGCTTTCTCGTTGAGGGACGCAAGATCTACGCCTTTTCACCCATCATCTGCGGCCGATCATCTTATTTCCACGGCATGCTGCGCGCCGACTTCGCGGAGAGCCGATTCTCCGTGGATGAGCCTATCGAGCTTCACGGAGTCACTTATGAGGCCGTCCTCGCTTGTTTGGAGTGGATGTACACAGGCCAGTGTCCGGGCCCCGAGACCGCGTTCGCAATGCTGAGGGACATTTACGTCGCTGCGGATATGTACGGCCTAGAACTCCTTTCGAACCACATCCTACCCCTAATCGAGGCGGCCTTAGGTCCTGACACGTTTGGAGATATATAC
Organism: Quaeritorhiza haematococci; assembly: GCA_027596845.1. Taxonomy (NCBI): domain Eukaryota; kingdom Fungi; phylum Chytridiomycota; class Chytridiomycetes; family Quaeritorhizaceae; genus Quaeritorhiza; species Quaeritorhiza haematococci. Next base: position 13,823 of record JADGJF010000522.1, on the reverse strand, counting down.
GTTCTCGCGCGGAAGTTTCATCTCAAGGAAGTCGCCTCTCGGGCCGTAGAGTTCTGGAAGGAACATTACGAGAAGTCTCGCGTCGAGGGCACGGAGAAAGAGCAAGTCGGCATTATTTGCGAGAAAATCCTTTCTTCGGGGGAATCGGAGTTGATGGCGTTGATAGATTGGTTTGCTGGCAAGGACACGTGAAATCGCGGTTAGAATCGGCAAGGTCCTTCATCGCTACACGCCATGCGAAGCGATTGCGTACGCGTCAAAGACCTTTCTTTTTATTGAGCATAACAATCTTCTTTTATATCACATTTAATGATTCGAACCATATAGTAATGAAGTGTGGGGCTGTAAAGGGCGGTTGTAACTAATCTGCTGCATGAGGGGGATTGCTCTCCCGTCCCGCGAAAAGTCAATCCCACTGAAATACCCTTTGTATATTTACTGACAGTCGTAATTTACCATCTGCTGCATAAAAAACCCATCTGACCTGTCTCCTCTCTCAGTGAATGAATGGTGTTGATTCAGACAGGCCAAAACGTCTACCGCCTTTCAGCCTGTGAGAGGTCTTGAAGATCGAGACATGGAGCGACTCAGGGAGACTCAAACAAATCCGCAAAACGAACGAGCGAACCTTGCATTCGAAAACCGGAAAGGGCGATCTTATCATCCAAAGGGTGCAGCGATCAACGTCTTCCAGAAGCGCCCAAAAGATCGCCTTTGTTCAAGGAGATATCTTCGTTTGGGGCAACATCCGCAATACTCGGAGGCGAGAATGACTCTTCCATACCCCCATCTCAATCAGTTATCCGGTTCGCCAAGGGTCTCGCCTATCTTGCGATTTGCTAGTATCTGGTGATGCCACATCTGTATTTCGGAATTCATCGATTCGCTGTCACGGTACTCTGAGAGCCAAGTCCATCTCAGTCCATCTTGCATGTCGGAGTTTGACTAGTTTCCTTCACCAAGTTCCTTCACCAGGCCGAGCGAAGCGAGTACCCGCCCTAGGCGGAACAAACACGCTCTGCAAGTGCAATAAGCGAACAAATTTCCTTGGAACCCTATGCATTTCATTCAACCGCGAAGCGGTTAGTTACAAATTCTGAATTCATTTTCTCTCTTCTCCCCTGCGATAAACAGTTTATGCCCCCTGGCCATGGTCCTAGTCTCTTCTATATTGGGATAAGAGATAATTTCCAAGAACGTCTCGCGCTCGACGCATGCTCGAAGACGATGGGGGCGCCGGCTACAACGACCTCATCGACGGCCCCAACAAAATCGAAAGTCCTGCCTTATATTGAGGAGTTTTCTTGGACACACCAACAACCCAGGCAACAACCAAAGCTTCTTCGTAAGGTTCCCCACTGAAGTCTTCGAGTCAAAAAACGGTCAGCGTTGGCGCATATTCTTCCATGTCACCTATGACTTCATTGGGTTGTATCTCCAAAGTCAAGATCCGATCGTTCACCGCACAGAGGCCGGGGTTTTGTTTTCCGTTACCGGTCCCGAAAAAGATGTCGCAAAGGCCATATCAGTCCACCTGCCGTACAAAGGTTACAGTACGTTTAAGCCAGGCACCAGATCCTAGAGTTTCCCCCGATTCGCGAAACGTCAACATCTGGTTAACCTCCTGTCACTTACAATCTATGTGGAAATCACTGTGGAGGCACCAGAAACCGAGGACGACGTCTCTTCTTTCTAGTCAACGCTTGTGAACAACCAATCCGGAAGCGACTGCTGCTTTCTCGTGGAGGGAAAGAATATCTACGCCCTCACACCCGTCATTTGCGGCCGTTCCTCTTATTTTCAAGGCATGCTTCGCTCCGACTTTGCGGAAAGCCGTTTCTCCGTGGACGAACCCATCGAGCTACATGGAGTCACTTATGAAGCCGCTCTCACCTGTATGAAATGGATGTACACGGGCCTATATCCAGACCCCAGAACCCCATTCGCCGAGCTTAGGGACATCTACCTCGCTGCAGATTTATACGGCCTAGATGTCCTCTTAAAGCACATCCTTCTCTTGATCGAAGCGGCCTTGGGTCCTGACACGTTCGGAGATGTCCACGTTCTTGCAAGGAACTTCAATCACAAGGAGCTCGCTGGTCGGGCCTTGGAGTTCTGGAAACAAAATTACGAGAAATGTTGCGTTGAAGGCTCTAAGGAGAAGGAGCAAGTCGGCATCATTTGCGAGAAAATTCTTACTTTTGGAGAACCAGAGTTGATGCAACAACCCTCTCAACGTCAACAACCCGCTCAACAGCAACAACCCTCCCAACACGGCTCTCCATCCGCTCCAGATTTTCCGTTGTATTTATTATAAACTTCAGAAATACGTATAGACAGCGGATCGAGAAGTTATGTCGTTAGCGAGGTCATTCTCTTATAGGACAGTAAGCGAGGTTATGCACATAACGAGATAACGAGGTATGTCTGTACATTTGGACTGGGTTTAGACAGGTGAAAGGCATATGCAGCCTCCTTTCGTTACCAATTCTGGCGATACAAATGTGAAGGTCAGAGGTCCCCCGAATGGGTGAAGTACACCAGTACACCCTTGGGATTGTCTGCTGGACCTCATATAACAACAAACCAATTACAGAAAATTACCACTTTCTGGAGGACCTTTTCAAAGACTGAGCCAAAACTTGGCCAAAACTCGACAAGCATTCCGCTGCGTTCGGCAAGTATCTTCTTTGTTGGACCAACGATTTGCCCCTCCCAATTTTCGATTTTCAAAGACAACGGAAATGAAGGACGCCGTGCTTTTAGGTACTCTGGCTCTGGCTGTTGTTGAAATGAATCAGCTGGATCTTCCTTAGGATCCTCCTTGCCGTGTTTCGAAATGCGTTGATGACATTGTGATACTGAATGACACCAGGTTTCAGGTTTGCGATTGCGGCAACCATCAAACGCTTTTTGCGAGTAGGTACGATCACGTAACAACAGACATTTCGACAAGTCTGATGTGCCAAAGGCCTTGCAGTGCGCGATGAAATTTGGATTTACTTTGCAATGTCAATGCAACGTTCATGGTGGACTGAAGGCGTTTGCACGCTGGTTCAATAGGATAGAATGGACGGAAAAGAGTGAAAAGGCAACTTAGGGTTACAACCAGTCCGACATACAGTGGAAAAGCAGTTTCGCAGATCTGTGAGGGAAATGCTTTATGCCGAGTCTGACGACGGATCAAACGCTTTTTGTGTCAGTTTCAATGGGTTCAAAGCTAGAGCCTGGCATTACGAAGGTGGTTTCCATTATACATCAAATTTCACATCATAAGAAAACAGCCTTCCAAATACGAGGGCATGCATATTTCACTCCTCTTCCCGTTGGCCTTCTTCATACCACCTCAAACACACTTTCTTGAGCTCCATATATGCCTGATCCAAGTTATCGTTGACTATGGTTGAATCAAAGAAGGTGGGATCGTTCTCAAGATCCGTCCATGTATGATCTTGGTCGTGCCTTTGTTGCTGTACATACAAAGGCGGCCCGATTCGATCCTCTGAAATCTGATAATCTGGAGGACCATACAGAATATTCCGGCGAAAAAAGATGCAATTGTCAGTGCATACCACAATACAATGCCTTTTCAAAACCGCGTTAGTCGTTCAACAACTTACCACTCAGATTTGGTTCGTCGCCATCTCCCCTCATTGTTGCATCGGAGGCGTTTTGATTTCTAAGTGACCCAAACAACATCACATCGTCTTGCATGGCTCTGTTTTCGTTGAATTGAACAAGAAGCGTCTGTTCAGGGTTGCCGACTTGACGAGAATTATCTTGGTCGTGTGTCTCCGCGACCCGGACTGCTGTTCCGGTTCCTCCACCGGCAGCATTGTCTCCATTCTTTGTGCCGGTCAAATGGACATTCACCAAAGCCGTTTCCAAATCCGACGTGTCTTCTTGCAGTTGATCACTCGCCGGGATTTCAAGGCGGGCTGTTGATGTTGTGGAGGATCGGGGTCGCTGTTGTACTTCGCTATTTTGAAGCCTTCCGCCATTATCTTCGGGTGTGATTTGCGTTGCGGGTCTTGTTCCGACTGAGAATCTTCCTGGGAGCAAAGGGTTGAGTTGTGGCGTTGCAGGAGGCATGGCAATTCCTACATTGTTACGAGCAACCCCAACATCCGACAAAGTATTCGCCCCCTCAACAGCGTGAACCGATCTGCGTTCCCCTGAAACCGAGATACTCTTATTTTGCTGGTTGATGGTGACTTCGACTTTCGGATCAACTCCAGGAGTTGGCGGGCCTTTTACTGTTTGTGAAAGACGCAGGTCAAATTGCGAGACTGTTGTGTTTGCACCTTCGACCTGCTTCCCAACCTCAGCCTCACGACCACCACCAGCACTCTTGAGCCGTTGTCGCACTCTTTGTTCCAGCGTTTCCGGAGACGTAACTTTTATGTGAACATAGCGTGGTCGAAGATGCGAGCGCTTGAGAGCCAACACGCCCTGCAAAAAAAGTTTTGAAACGTAAACTCATTAAAGCCAGGATATCGAAGAAAGCAATAAAAAATCCAGAACGCAGTGCAAAAGAGATTTTGCACAATGTTCACGAAATCGCGAGCGTAAATGATGCAAAGGTCCCTACCTCCATTTGCAAATGTAAGATGCAAACTTTCCCTTCCTCGGTCACCTTATCAATGGCATCCAGCGACGTCCCGTACATGTTACCAAACAAAGTAACGATTTCCACAAATCTTCCGTTCTCAATCATCTCTTCCATTTCTTCCCTTGACACAAAATGATAGTGCACTCCATTTTCTTCGTTTGGTCGCCGGGGCCTTGTCGTGTGAGAGATGCAGTGACCGTAAATGTGCGGGAGGTCCTGTACAAGTCGCATTGTGAGTGTTCTGAAACCGCCAATGGAAAGAAGAAAGGCAGGATGGTGGGGTGAGCGAAAAGTTTCTGAATGTCGGAAAACAGATATTAAATCAAAAACGCCATATTGAAGTGGCTCTTTTTGAAAATCGAACGAACCTCTTTCCAGCTCCATTTGACCCACATAAAACAATAGGTCGCAACTTGTTGCACCTCAGCAAGTCGACGGCTCTTATTTTTGCGTACAATTTGATCTGCTTTGTAAGCATGACGGCATGCTGCACGCTGGCGATAACTTGGGGAGGAGGGTCATATCGATTGAGTGCGGCCACCTTCTCTTTCGGGGAAAGAGGGAGCCCGTCCAGGACCGTGAGATGAGGTAAGGAAAAGGCTATCCAAAGACGATAGATGATAATGTCGTTCTGGGCGTTCTGGGCGTGCATGGTGCCTGGTGGTGTTGGAGTAATTTTCGACGGTTTTTGGTAAGCGTGCATCGCCAATCCGCCATTTCCACGACCAGCGGGTCCGTTAACGATGCTCATCAAACCCTGCTCATGCTTGGACTTCCCCATAGCCAGCGTGTCCCAAAACCTTGAAGGGGGTAGAGCAGGCGACTGTGGGGGCATTTTCCTTCTCGCACCGACCACCAGTGGGTTCTTCCGCAACATCAGTTCCCTCAACATCACACAGTCCTTCAATATCGTGATGGAATATGGATCGTCGATGAGATTGGCTGTCAGGTCCAAGACTCTCAGCGAATCCTTGTGTGATTCGGGATTGAAGTGTGCAAAGTTTTGGATGGCGTTATGAGATAGATAAAGCTCTTCAAGGTTGTAAAGCGTCTCAAGGCCTTGCAAAGACCGTATTCGGTTTGAACGCTTTGTGGGATTCGGGATCAGGAGTGGATTGAGTGCAGAGAGAGGAAGGGATTTCAGTGAAGCAATTTCGAACCATATTTCAGGTGTTAGAATGCCAGCTCACCCACTGAACTGCGCACTTGAACACCAACGAATGACGCGAGTCGTGCTTACCAGATCCAGAGCGATAAGCGGCAAACCCTCCAGCCCCTCAATCCGCGTAATTCCGTTGTTTACCAGGCTAAGATGGGTTAAATTCCGACAATTCGATAATCCTGACATGGTCTTCACCAAGTTGCCTGTTTCCATCCGATGTTAGATGAAACGGTAAATAGAGCGAAATTACAGACAATATACGAATATCACCGAAAAAAGCAAACAAAGCCAACAAACACGTCGATCAGAACTCACGATCTAAGCACAACTTCTTCAGAAACCTGTGCGCGCTCCAATCGCCCATGTTCACTATCTGATTCCTGCTCAGATCAACTTGCTGGAGATTGTATGGTGGCGGATTGAGGATGTCATCTCCCAGGGTTTTGGTGAGGCGGTTGTTCGAGAGGTCGAGTTGCACTAAATATCGCATATTCGATAGAACGGAAACATCTGCCGATTTCGTTTACCCCACAGATGAGGAAGTCACGATAATTCGTCAGTCGAGAATATCGAAGGAAGCCATCTTCACTGAAAGCCGGCGCGTCTTCAAGAAATGAGAGACAATACCAGTTATCGAATTCCCCGGCAACTCCAAGTTCTGTATGTAGATGTACTTTCTAAGCATTTCAATGTTCGCCAATCCCATATTCTGCGTGTGCATATGGAGACACACGAGGCATTTTTATTTCATGATATTTGAGGGACGGAAACGAATTATTTGCATTTTGAGTTAAAAATCCGAGAAAGACACGGCCGTTCAAATGATTCGGGAAGGAATACATACGGGAAGGGACAATTTTAAATATACGTGTCGGCCGCCTTGACTAGGATCCGGACAAGGACCCAAGCAGCTCAACCCAGCCCTTAAAATATCAACAGGCAGTGGTAAAGCCGCGATTTTTGCCTCAAACATGGCCGCCACGACCCGTCGACGTTCCTCCTCCTCTTTTCTCGCAGCTTCCTCCAATGCCTGTTGCTGCTGATGAAGCTGTTGTGATGCCGATATTGGTGGTTCATCCGAATGTTGCGATGGATCGGAAGATGGCACATCTCCATGCACGTCCAGATGACCGCCGTTAATGGAATTCCTTGAAGCGGCCAATTCAGCAGCCGTAACAGCATCCAGCATTCTGCTCCCTCGTTTGCTTCCCATGGAAGCCCCCAACACGCCACCACCAGCAATCTTCTCCATCGAGGTTGCATTGCCTGCAAGATTTGCCTGACTGCTTTTGAGGTGCTTTACGCTGGATGATCTCCGCCGATTTGATCCACTGGCAGATGATGGGCGCGCTAGAGCACCTCCGCTGGCTCCCACGTTTCCGGCGAGACCTCCACCTCCACCAGCGCTCCCCGGTCTTGCCATTAATGTTGAAGATGTGGCGTTCTGGTGGAAAGAAATGTGCTGACCGGTAATGAAAGTCCGCCTCTGTGTTGCTTTGAAGGATCAAAAGCTGATGTCACATCAGAAGTTATACTGAGCCACGATATGCTGAATTTGAAGATTGATTGGGATGATTACCGGGTTCCCACAAAAATTTCAAGTAGATCACTGCTCCCTGACACGAAATGCCTTCTGTACGGAAGGGCCAGACCGTCAGAAAGAGCAATACATTTGGTGCCTTTGAGATAGGATCTACTTATCTCAGGGTGGAGCGCAACATAAGATAGCGATTTTTGAAGGAGTGCAATTAGAAAGCACTTAGTGCTCGCTCACAAAGAGATCCAACAGCCTTAAGATCAAAGCAGTTTCAATTTCATTGTTTCAAATGTGTTCTCCACGTCTGCATCTAAACTAAACATTCGGCAGAAGAGAAGCACGCAACGGACTATGTCGTCCTGAAAACATAACGGTTTCGGAAAGAGGACGGCCAACAAAAATGTCGGGGGAGTCGAAACAACCCCCTTTGAGTGTACACGAAAGAGCTGAAGGAATTAAATAAGGAAAACTGCAAATGAAGTCGGAACCAAGGGTCAACCACCAAGGCGAACCAATGTACAAAGATTGAATGGTCCGGTCGATGGTCAATAAAACGCCCCACATCAATAAAACAAAAGTCAACGCACCCCCTCCGCTCAACAAAAACAAAAAGCGAAGCTTCTATGAAGGTTTTTACGAAAATTGAGAAAGAAAAATCAGTGGCCGGTTCTTTAAACACTTATCAATACAGTAAGCAAATTGGCGATAATCAGCAGTGGAAAGTATTTCGGAAAGAGGGGTATGAATTTGTTTGTACAATTTTATCCGGTTCATGGGACCATAACCATCCGTGGTTCGCTTATCGGGCGCCGTGCCGAGCTGTAGGGAGGGTTGGGAAACCTCCAACGGCGTAGGGACTCGTGGGCGACATGGACATGGCAGAGGGGATGGCCGAGGTCGTGATGGAAAGTCCAAAGTGCGGAGCACCAGCCATTCCCATCAAGCGGTGGTGGTGAGGGAGGTGCATGGAAACCAAACCCCCGGGAGCATTGACAGCGCCATTACTCGGGTTGTTGCTCATAGACACCGTAGATGGAATACTGGAAGTGTTGACGCCAGTGTAAGGTGCGACCAGAGACATCGTGGATGGGCAAGCTGTGAGGGCGTTGCTGGGGACTCCATTGACGCCAACCATCCCCATACCAGGTCCCATCGATGTGTTGTAGGGCATATTGAGGGATGCAGAGGTAGCCGAGGCGGCGGCAGCGTTGGAGGCGGCGATCTGGCTTAGGGCAGATGAACTGCTACTGCGCAGAATTTTCTCAACGATGGTGGCAACTCGCTGACCGTACTTTGAGCCGCGAAGCGTCGAGAGGTGAGGGCTGAGAATGCGAACACACACCTCACGCTGGTGTGGTTCGGCCAGATTGAGAATGTGCTGGACGACGTAGTTTCCGTACTGGTGGTTCATCATGTCCAAGAAGTAGGGGCGACTGAAAGAGAGAGAAAATATCGTTAGATATACAATTAATCAAAAGATGTGCTGAGTCAACGACCCCGGTTCAAATTCCTGAAAATACATACCCATTTTCTCGCAAGGTGGGCGAAATCACGCGCTCGATCATGTCGTAGATTTCGCGGCGAGAGGATGTTTTGAGGGCTTTCTCGACGACTTTGCTCGCGTATTGGTCGATGCTCATCGGGTACATGTTGTGGGTGACCACCTTAAGGACATATGCGCGGTCTGGCGTAGAGCCGTGCTCCAAAATGTGTTGGACGACCCAGTTGCCCCATTGACCTGAAAAGAAGGGGAACATTAGATGGATGAGTTTTGGTCATATCATTCTGATCCAGCAAAACGAACACAAGAAGTCAAATAAGTCTACTTACCTTTAGCAATATCCACGACATGCGCAAGAATCTCACACAACAGAGGCGCCTTCTCTTGTTCCGAGCAGTTCTCAAAGATGCATTGCACAACCAAACTCCCGTTCTCATCGTTCGCAATCAAGTGCCATTGCCCCTTCAGAGCACTGTCTACATACTGCATAACCGCCGGAGGTTCCTGCGAACCCCAGCGAGTCTCAAACACGCGCTGCCAAACATGGCACGCGAATCGGTGTGTAATAGTCTCGGGGATAGCACGGAAGAGTTCCGAGATAAGGGCGGTCTTGAGTTCGTCATCGACAGTATCAAAAGCTTTCTGGACAACGTGGCATCCGAAGCGGTCGCAAGCGAGCTCGTAAACCTTGCCTCGCATGGTCTCGCCAATCAACCTGACGTGCTGAGGGGTGCCGAACTCGAGGCAGCGTTGCATAAGGAAGTTACCAAAGCGGTTCTTCATGAGGCTGATAGCTTGCTGCATGATTGCTTCGAAAATCATTTCTTTGATTTCTGGCGTCGCGGATTTGAGTTTCTGTTGGAGAAGAAGCGAGGCGGGCTGGTCGTTGGTTTTCACGATTTTGTCGACAAGGTACTGAAGGAAAGGAGCAAAAAGATTCATAGAGTTAGTTTACGTTCAAGTCTGTTTTTGGGTATTGCATGAACACACAAAGAATCCAGTGAATTGAAGCTTCGTATAGGCCAATACTCACCCGAAGATTGGCCGAAGTGTTTGTCTCGTAGTGAATCATGTGTGAGGACTTTTTCGGAGAAAGCCCTGACTGGTCCTTGCAGCAGTAATCGCCGGGGCCACCGTGGTGCATTCCCGCGAAGTCTCCGACAAACATGGCGTCGGAGGGGCTCTGCAACATGTGAATGAGGCGATCAGAACCAGAAACTAGGCTGCCACGTGCAGAAATACGAACTTCATCATTGAGTGTTTTGACACTTACGTCAGGGAAAGGCACATCAGTCGGAGAAGCAAGAGAACGAGTAAAGTCCGCATCAACATTGGCAGCCCAGATCGACTTGTAAGCGCCACCACCGTTCACGACAGGGTTGTTTCGTCCGTTGCCCTGGCCCAACGATGGTTCGATGGGGGGGCTATTGGAACCACCGCTTTCGTATAGAGCATCCGCAACGCTTTGGGCGGTGACGTCGCCGTTGGTGAAGAATCCGACCGGGTTGCGGTCAACAGGGGCCCAAATCGATTTGCGGGATGGCATGGTGGATACCATGTTCGATTTCCCACGGCCACCGTTGCCATTTCCACCTGAGCCATTCTGCGCTGAAGCGGCTTCATCCTTCATAGCTCCGAGGCCCATGTGGTGGTTCTGCACGCTCATAGAGTGGGGCAAGGACGACGAAGTGGGCGTTGGGAGTTGATGATGAGCCTGTTGATGCTGGGCCTGCTGGTGTTGCTGCACATCTTGCTGGAGCGACAACTGCTGAAGCGTAACCGTCGAGGACGCTCCAGGGAAAGACGCAGAAGCGGAGAGAGAGCCACCCGAGCTGCTCGGCAAACCGGTGGTGTTGATGGTCAGGCGTCGGTTGCCATGGCGAGGGCGTAATCCATCCAATTCTTTGTTCTTGGCAGCGAGGTCGGCCTCAAGAGATCGGCGCACATCAGCCAGCTGAGAGCGAAGTTCCAAAATCTCGCGATCCTTCATGTTGAGGCTGATTGTGTCTGCCTCTCGGGTAGAGCGCAAGGTGGACAACTGGAGGCGGACTTCTTCAAGTTCGTGCTGGAAAGAGCTGTTGCTCGATGCCTTTCCGTCTTCAGAGTCATCACGGCTCTCTCTGCATTCAAGAGTCAACTTCATCATCTCCAGTGTGCTGTTCTCAAGACGCTGCCTCAACTCTTGACTGTGCGAAAGAGATGCTTGGAGTTCCTTTTCGACATCTTCGATTTGCTTCTGCTTGGCCGTCAGCTTGGATTCGTAGGAAGACGACATTTCTGTGACTTGTTTCCGAAGTGCGGATATGTTCTGAAATGAAAGGCAAAAGTATGATCAGTATCGTTCTCATGTTGCATGCCCAGAGGAAAAAAATGAAATACTTACCTTGCCCAACTGTTCAATCATTCCGTTTCTGAGTTTCAACTCAGCCGAGGACTTGGCGAGCGCGATGTCCTTCTGGGCCATTTCAGCTTGCAGAGCGAGCACTTCCTGGTGGAGTTGTGAAACGATCTGGTTTCGTTGGAAAAGGAGGGAAGAAATTGTCAGTCAAAGAGTTACTTGCACCAGAACAGTTCAATCGGACTCAGAGTAAGACTGAAACGTGTGAATTCCCACCTTTTTTCGTTCAAGGAAACCACGGAACGCCGCCTGGAGTTTCACGAGACTATCAACATCAATCGCGCCGTTCTGGGTGATGTCGAGCTGTTCCGCCGATACGTTCGGACTTTGAATTTGCCTCTCATCTTCCTGGGCATCTCCGTGGCTTTCGACGTCATCGAATTCTTGCTGCTGTTGCGCCGCTGTCTTGCTGAAGCGAAGAGATGACGAGCGGTGAACGGCTTTGGCATTGTTATTCCCGGTGGAATCAGTGAAAGGCGTCTGATCACCCAAGTCTGGGTTGGTCGCTTGCGTTGGAGACGACTAGTTGGTTGGAATCGGTGAGAGCGTCGTAGGAGCGTGTGAAGGTGGCCATGCGTGATAGCGCACACCCGGAAGTTGGAATTAAGTATGGTAACATAAGAAAGGATTTGCGTGAGATACTTGAGTTTAAAGCGCCACTCACACCATGCCACAAATAGTTCACACAAAACGTACGGCCAACGATCTGCTTACCAAGTCGAACATAGAGGTAAAGTCGGCACGTTGATTCATCAAGATACCAGTTCGTACATGAAGAGCGTGAGATTCGAGACTAGACGCATAGGTGCGAGCAGATGCGTCGTAGGAGTCGGGATGCTGCTGTTGCTCTTGCATATTATTGCCACGAAAGTCCTGATAGTCCACGATGACTTCTTTGGGGTCGACGAGAGGGACAGGAAGTCCAGATTCGTCGACGAGGCCATGGTTCGTGATGGTTCCCACGAGGCCACCTGATGTTGGAATCATTTTCCCAGGCTTTGTGACATAGCCATCGGTTTGGGTAGGCATGAGCGTCAGAGGAGCGCTGTGGTGATGAAGGTGTCCGAACTGGCTGACGCAAGGGTTATTGTTGCTGGGACTATCGCCCTCGGCCGCCGGCGAGAGCAGCGGCACAATGGAGCCACCGATTGCTGACATCCTTGACGGGTAAAAGAAAGCTGAAGGTGCTGAAAGACTGGCCGGTAATGTGTGGATGGTTGGAGACTGCGAATATGCCGCTTCAGTCAGGGAAGGTGATGGCTGCCGATGATCGAAGGTTTCGAAATGTTGTTGTCCAGTGGCGATGATGTTGGTGTTAATTGGATGGGGTGTCGGCCTCCTCGACGTCGGATATGATTTCGATGAGGATGTTTGTTCCGAATTGGTAGAATCGGGACGTGGTGGTAGCGACGAAGCGTATTGCAAGTCGTGTGGGGATGTCACTGTATCTGAGGGATGGAGAGGGAGATGTTGATGGTAAATAGACGTAAACGCCATGTAGTCCGTGCACGAAGAGGCGTCCAACATGGTTGTTTTGTCGAAAAAGGGGTAGGTATAAGGTTGAGGTCAAATGAGAAGGTGGGGACAAAGATAAATAAAGAAAGATGAAAGCGGTGTCCAGCGAATCGTCTATATGTTTTTGGCTCTAATCCCCTCTTTTTGATATTGTAGTCGTGTATATCTCAGACCTTCTATGTTCCGTGTAGTAGAGATCAACAACAGAAAGAGACGTGTTGCGGTGCTGTGGAGCCCTATGACGTATAACCCAGGCGATCAAACCCTTGTTCCAAGCACCCTAAAAAGCCCGCAAAACAAGTCCAAAACCCATTAAAGTCTTCAAGAAGTCACTCCGGTCCCGTTCGATCACCACGAAGGGATATATTCTGATGTTGGTATTGATGTTGTGGGCGACAGCGCTGCTGAATACTGCCCGCGATCAAGTTGAAACACCGAAATCATCCGGGTGACAAGACGCGGTATTTACACAAGTCTGGTGGGAAGTGATTACGAAATCGAAGGTGTGAACGAGTGCGGCGGTGTGAGGATGTGAACGGACGTTCGAAAGAAAAGGAAAATCGGTCGTGTGAATCCGGGAAGGTGTTGCTGATGGTCGTGTGGCGTGTGGAGAGGTTTGTTCACAACTTCTAAAACTTTCGTGAGCTGCAATGTCGAAAAAGCGGGAAGCAGGGGTTGTTCGTGTTTTCTCGAGCGTTCGGAGCGAACTTTCAGGTGAGAGAAAAGCAACACGGGTGCTGTAGTTGCCGGATCGTGTGAGCGTGCAACTTTGTCGTTGTTGTCGCTATTACTGTGAGTCGGGAATGTACGATGCCGCCGGCGGAATTGCTGTGACCGTTGTTCCCTCACTCACGCGTCTCGCACAAGAAGGCCCAAAGCAGATTCAAACGAAGTCTAAAGATTGCAGACAAGGTTGCGGAACCTTTGTCGCCGGGTTGTTTCGCTAGTTTGCCACCGTTCCTCCTTCTTTCTATGATCTTAGTCCTTCTATCCCTGACCAACAGTGGAGTTTGAAATTGAAACTCAACAGCACACAAGACACCACGCAAAGACACAAGAGATCTTCAACCAACGCACTCTTTGGTATTTCCTTAGGAG